>PVIH01005535.1:0-10637 GCA_004025045.1 Sigmodon hispidus
AAGCCAAGGACACTGTCAATAGGACACAACGACAGCCTACAGAATGGGAAAAGATTTTCACCAACCCTACAAGTGACAGAGGACTGATCTCTAAAGTATATAAAGAGCTCAAGAATTTAGAGCCCAAAACCTTGAATAACCCTATCAAAAAATGGGGTTCAGATCTAAAAAGGGAATTCTCAGCAGAGGAACTACGAATAATTGCCTTAGCTTTTAATTTCAGTGTAAGCCACTGTGACATTTCCTCTAGACATGTATGCATGTCAATTGGTATTGTCCTTGTTTATGCTTGGTTTTAGTAATTATATTGTTACAAATCATGGGTGCAACTTCTCAATTATATATAGCATATTCTTTTTTACAGCAAATACCTGGTCTTCTGGCTTTTATTATTTAGAAATATTTATGTTGTTCTTTGTAATTTTATTGCAATTATATGATTTTGTTAATCTTCAAACACTTTGCTTAATTTGTTCCTTTGGCTTGACTATTTTATATCAACCACATCTTTAATATTATAAACAATAGAAAGTTTTGGGGGTCATTTTTTCTGATTTCAGACTATACATGAGTAAATGTGGCTTAGTACTTTTTAGGTTTGATTTTGAATTTCTGAGAGAACATTGCTGAAATTTCTCAACATTAAAAGAAATGGGGTTCAGAACTAAAAAGGGAATTCTCAGCAGAAGAATTGCAAATGGCTGAAAGGAACTTTAAAAATTCCTCAACATCTTTAGCCACCAGAGAAATGCAAATAAAACCAACTTACACCTGTCAGATTGACTAAGATAAAAGACACAGATGACAGCCTATGCTGAAGAAGTTCAGCAAGTCTGGAATGCAGTACGGCAGTTTCCCAGAAAACTGGGAATCCATTTCCCCAAGGATCCACCAATACCACTACTGGGCATATATCTTAAAGATGCACATTTGCACTCCAAAGGCATTAGCTCAACTTGGTTCATAGCAGCATTATTCATAATAGCAAGAACCTGGAAACAGCATAGATGCCCCTCAACTGAAAAATGAATTAACAAACTATGGTACATTTACACAATGGAGTACTACTCAGCAGTAAGAAAAAATTAAATGTTAAAATTTGTAGACAAATGGATGGATATGGAGAATATCCTCCTGGACGAGGTATCACAATCGCAGAAAGAAAAGCAGGAAATGTACTCATTCATTAGTGGACTTTAAACAATAAAGTAAAAAGCAAAGCATGCCCAAGCTGCAAAGTACAAACACTGAACAGCTTGGGATCTGAAACACCTTGGACCTGCACCTTGGAGCCCATTTCTTGCAGAGGAATACCTGACCCAGCCTTGATGTTGGGGTGAGGAAAGCAGACTTGATTGGAGAGGATGCTGAACTAAGCCACACTGGGACCTTGGGACCTCCTGCCCTTGCTGGGAAGGAGATAAAGTGATGTGGAGAACAGAGAGTGACTGGAAGAGGCAGGAAGGGGAAGGGAGTTTGAACAAGGGTACACATGGATAAAAAACATAACTTTATTCATCATAAAAAATGACCTTAGGTAAACAGATGTCATGGCATACAGAGAGTCTACAGTCACATGGCACCATGTAAGACATAAATAAGAAATTGCTGGGTAGCTCGGCTTTGTGCAGAGTGAAATGACAGTGGAATTCAGAAGTTATGTGTTAGCTCATTTGTAAATGAGCCCACAGTGGCCTATATGAGTTCTTAGTTGGTAAGTCAACCAGTCCAATCATAGAATATGTAACTTTCTCTGTCATTCTGCTTTGTGTTAATGCTATCTGGATATGTTATTATTACTCATGTTTTCAGATTTTTTTCTTTTTAAAAATCTTGCTGCATGATATGTACTGAGACTGGACTGAAATGGAGAAATATATCAGTGTTTAGATTTGCTACATAAGAAGGCATTTGTTGATTATATGTATATATATATATATATTTATATATATAATCCATATGCATAAAATAAGAATAAATAAAATAAATAATCTCATAATAGATCATCAAGCCAAATTGATGACTATAAAATATAGGAATGGCATATTATAATATATATTTATTTGTTTGTTTTTAACTTTATATAAGTCCAGTGTCAGTACATATCATTTAGCAAAATTTTTAAAAGAGCAGAATATCTGGAGTCACCAAAAGGTGAAGAAAGAATATTCAAATTAGCAAAATAAAAAATAAAAAGAGAAAAATGATAACGGACACAGAGGAAACCCAGAGAATTATCAGATAATGCTTCAAAAACTTGTACTCAACAAAATTGGAAAACCTAAAGGAAATTTACAGCTTTCTAGACAGGTACCACTTACCAAAATTAAATTGAGATCAGATAAATGACCTAAACAGACCTATAACCCCTAAGGAAATAGAATCAGTCACTAAAAGTCTCCACAGGATAAAAGACCCAGGGCCAAATAGTTTCAGTGCAGAATTCTACCAGAATTTTGAAGAACTAATTCCAATTCTCCTCAAAATTTTCTACCAAATGGAAACAGATAAAATGCTGCCAAACTCTTTTTATAACATTACAGCTACCCTGATACCCTAAACACACAAAGATGCAACAAAAAAAGAATTACAGACCAGTCACCCTCATGAACAGTACAAGGCTATCCAGTCTCTTCATATCTATTTAATATAGTTCTTGAAGTTCTAGCAAGAGAAATAAGAAAACAAAAGGAGATCAAGGGAATATAAATTGGAAAGAAAGAAGTCAAATTTTTACTATTTGCAGATGATAAGATCGTATACATAAATGACCCCAAAATTTTTCAGGGAACTCCCACAGCTGTTAAACACTTTCAGCAATGTGACAGGATACAAGTTTTAATAAAAGAAATTAATATCTGTCATATATGCAAATTATAAAAGGGATAAATAAAAATTTGTGGAAACATCATACTTTATAATAGCTGCAAATAACATCAAACATCTTTTGATAACTCTAAAAAAAGAAGTAAAAGACATGTATGATAATAACTTTAAGTCAGTTAAGAAAGAAATTGGAGAGGATATCAGAAAATGGAAAGACCCCCCATGTTTTTGGATAGATAGGATCAACATAGTAAAAGTGACACTTACCAAAAACAATCAACAAATTCAATGCAATCCCCAATAAAAATTTAAAACAATTGTTCACAGTCCTGGAAAGAACAATACTTTACTTCATATGAAAAACAAAAACTCAGGATCTCCAAAACAATCTTTTTCAATTAAAAGAAAAAAAAAAAAAGAAAGGAAAACTTCTAGAGGCATCACCAACTCTGACTTCAAGCTCTTTTATAGAGCTACAGTAATAAAAAAAAAAGTGACAAATTGTTATAAAAACAGACATGTTGACAAATGGAGTTAAATTAAAGATCCTGACATTAATCCTTACTGATGAACACCTAATTTTTTGGCAAAGAAACCAAAAATGTACAATGGATAAAAAGGAAACATTTTTATCAAAAGGTGATGGTTTATCTGGATGTTGATATGGAAAAGAATGAAAATAGTTACAAATCTATCACAATGGACAAAAATCAAGTCCAAGTAGATCAGAGACCTCAATATAAACCCAATTATGCTCAACCTAATATTAAAGAAATTGAGACATAGCTTTAAATGCATTGGCTCTGGAGATCACTTCCTAAGTCCAACATGAATAGCACAGACACTGAGAGCAAATAAAAAGGTAGAAATTGCATTAAGGAAATGACAATAACATACTTAATATGCATTAATGTGTAAAATATTTTAAACAAAGGTAGAAACATGTGCAAAATAGGGCAATTATATATTTAATTTTGTATTAATATATAAATTATTTTATTCAAACAGAATAATTTTTATTTGTATCAATATAGAAGGTTTAAATTTGTATCAATATATAGATTATCTTAAACAAACATAAAATAATTTTTTATTTGTATCAATATATGCATCTATCTTATGACAATTTATTTTTGGTTTATCTTTTGGCTAATAGTTGTTTGTGGGTGGATATAACAATCTACCTATGTCTTTTTTAATCTATTTTTTCTCTTCTTTAAAAGGAGTTTTTAAGTCTATAATATAATTTTATCCTCTACCCAAGATTATCTTATAACCATCTTATCTGAATGATAATTATCCATAACCCTCAGATGACAAAAGTTATCGGGAGAGGGATGTAGTTTTTTCATTAGGTTGCTGCATGCTGACTTGTAGGCAATGGTATCTCTGTGGTGTTCTGTAAAACTAAAACAATGATAAAGTCCTAATGAATTGACTATAAACATCTAGAACCATTCTTATAATACTGGGTAAGTCCATCAGAAAATCTTGCTAGAGGTATGATATGAAGCTATCTTACAACTGTCTTGAATGGTCTATATTAAAAGTGGTTATTGAGTGATATATAGCATGGTGCCATACATACATCAGTTATATATATATATTGGGTGCCAGATGTAGCTGAATGATTTTTAATTACTTTTTAACATAATTAGTTAAAATTTATTAGGAAAAAAGTCACTTATTAGACAACAAATGTCTCTAGGAGATAAATGGGGCTGAGGTACACAGAGGGAGGACCTGAGAGCTTCTACCCCGGGGCCACACCTGAACAAAGAGAAGAGTCACCTGGGGTCTGGAGTCTCCCCAAAGCTGGCCACACCCCAACAGGATTCAGTTTCCTGACATCACAAGTGATTACCTGGGTAAATTCTGATTTCCTGCTACATTATTAGTTGCTGCTTTTTTAAGTTATCCCTTCATGAGGAAAATGAGGGGGAGCAGTGGTAGATCTGAGGAAAAAAAATAAAGAAACAAAGAAACCAAAAAAAAGAGAAGAAGAAGGTCGGTCAGAACCACAGGGAATAGAAAACAACAAAGCCATGTAGATCAACTGAGAAAAGCTCATATAATCTCCCAGAGACTGAAGCAGAAAGCACAAGGCCTACATGAGTCCTTAGAAGTTCCTTTGTGTATATAATATAATATTCAGTTTAATGCTTTCAGGAGACTCCTGAGTCTGTAAATGAGTGTATCCCTGAATCTTATGGCTTCTCTTGGAGCTGTTTTCCTTTTGTTGCTTTGCTTTGTCTAATTTCCAAGTGGCGGTATTTGTTTTAGCATATTATATGATATTTCTGTTTTGTTGTTGTTCCTTATAAGACTATTATTTCTAATGAGAGACAGAAAGGGAATGAGTTCAGATGGAAGGGAAGGTGTACCATACTAGGGGAATTCGAGAAAGGAAGAAACTGTAATCAGAATGTACTGAATAAAAAGGAATCCATTTTTAATTTTTTTATTTATTTATTTATTTTACATCTTAATCACATTTTATCCTTCCTCTTTTCTCCCCAGTGATTCTCCCACCTCTCCTCTTTCCAACAATCTAGTTATCATTTTTTGTTCAGAAAAAAGAAGGAGGGCCTATTGATATTAATAAAACATGGCATATCAACTCACAGTAAGACTTAGGCACCTCTCTATATATTAAGGCTTGGTAAGGCTGCCCTATATGAAAATCAGTGTCCCAAAAGTCAGAAAAAGCATCACAGACAGCACCTGTTCCCACTGTTAGTGTCCTACAAGGAGACCAGGTTATATTGCTGTCAGATATGCAGAGGGCATATGTCATTCATTCAGACTCTCGAGTTGTCCATTCAGTCTCTAGGAACTTCTAAAATCTCAGGTTATTTGATTTTGTGGATTTTTCTAGTGATTTCCTTGATTTCTCTGATTCCTACAATTGCCTGAGCTCAAACTAATGTTTGTCTGTGGGTCTCTGTATCTGAGTTATTCAATTGCTGAGTGAAGGCTCTCTGATGACTATTGACTACACACCAATTTCTGAGAATAGCACATTATTAGACATTGTTACATTAATTTTTCTCTTCAGTTATGTTTACTTCTATCCTAGGTCTCTGGGCTATCCAGCCTCTGATTTCTGGCACTCGAGGTATTGTCAGGGCTGGGTTCACTCTCTGGGAGGGCATAAATCTGAGTCTAGAATAGTCATTGGTTGATGAAACTCACAATCTCTGCTCTAATCTTACCTAAAGCCATCCATAGGCAGGACAGACTCTAGATCTAAGTGATAAGGCTGGGTTGGTGTCCCAGTCTCTCCCATGGAAATCTTGCCTGGTCACAAGAGATGGCTAGTTCAAGCTGCATATATGTCATCTATTGCTAAAAGTTTTAGCTGTAGATTCCTGAGTTTCCTTTGCACCATGTTTCTATCTAACCATGAGAAGTGCCCCCTTTTAGCAATCTATTTCAGTACCTCTCCTTCCATCTCTTTTCTATCTGCTATATCTCCACCTTGTTCAGCCAGTTCAGCCATAAGATTATTTCTAAATTTATTTCCTCTCCCCTGGAGATCTGACCCTACCTCCTTGAACCCTCTCTACGTCTATGAATTGTAGTATGCTACAAAGTTCATAGTTTACAGCTAATATCCACTTATAATTGAGTACATATAATGCTTGTCTTTCTGGGTCTAGGTTATCTCATGTAGGATAATTTTATCTAGTTCTATATATCTACCTAAATATTTAATGATATCATTGTTTTTAACAGCTGAGTAGTACTCTATTGTATGAATGTAGCACATTTTCTTTATTCATTCTTTGGTTGTGGGATATTCCATTTTTGGAATATGCTCAAAGGATGCTAGAACATATAACAAGGACACTTTCTCACCTATGCTCACATTAGCTTTATTCTTAATATCAAGAACTTGGAAACAGCAAGAAATCATTTCTAATAAAAAAGGAAAATAAATAAAATAAATACCTGTCAGAGATCAGACAAATAACTGTAAGAAACACATACAAATTATTGTAAGAAAATACTATTATAATGAATTCCTTGAGATATTTTGTATTACTAAATTTTCTATCATTACTGAATGATTAATATACCTGTTAAATTTAAAACATAATGATTTCAACACATGAGATGATTATGAGCCTCTGTATCTTTTGAGGCAACTGTAGCCTGATAACGACTTTTGTTTATTTACTTTCTATTTACTTTCTATTTTTTGAAGATTATTAAGAACAATATAATGGACACATGCAATTATATCTAAATCAAATTTGATTCCCATTAGCTTTGCTCGGGTAGAAAAAAGTCATATTCATTAATATATTGCCTGAGGTCATTTCTCGTTCATAGTGACAAAATGAAGTAGCTGTCACAGAAAGTATTTTGTCCCTAAAACTTTTAAACATATTTTAATCTGGCTCTAGCGTACACTGTTTGCCAAGTTTTATTTTTTAGACAAAATGTTAAAAAAGGTTTGTATCTGTGTGAATTAGTAGATTGTGTAATCAGGCAACATATGCGGTTGTTGAAAGTGTTCTTGGGCATGCTCATCTGTATTCATTTAATGCCGCTCATTATTCTATTTGACTCTAATTGTGTTCTTGCGTTGATATGTTAAAGAGTAATGATGAACTTAACCTAATCAAGATTCATGGAAATGTGAAGATAAAGAAGAATAGAAGGCATAACAGTCAAATATTGAGATATCCTAAGGATTTTAAATGCGAGAAATTTAAGTAATTTTAGAAAATCTCTCCCAGAGGATTTCTAGCTCTGCCATATTCATGTCATAAAGCTAACAGCATACCTATTCTCAGATACTTGAAAAAATATGGTGAGCTAGTGTGTAGTGTCAATCACATTGGAGTTTAATAGAATTGAGTTTAATTGAGCAACAACCATATGAAATATTTGTATAACTCAGGATGAAAATAAAAACAACATGAAAACCCTAAGTCTATTGAGACATTGATCACTGTTACAAAGAATTAAATCTATTCCTAAACTAAGATATTTTCTGGTAATAGATATAAACTATTTAAAGGCTCTTGGTACAGATGTAGCTACTAAGTAATCAACATTTGCAGTGGTTAATGTGCCATAACATGGTGAGAAAACATTTCTGATGATTATATGGACAGGAGTCAACCTGTTACCTATTAGGAATAAAAACAACAGTGACTATTATCTCAGAAATGAAAGCATAGAGAAGATTAGGAGCAGCAAACTTTCTAACAAGCATTTCCTACCATGTACTTGTCCAAAATTCTTCTAAGTATTTACAAATTACAACGATTTCGTATTTAACTCATTCATTATTTAGCAATTAGTTCATTATTCTTCATGAGTTTGTATATTTATTAGAATCTTTTTCTGTAAATTTTAGGTCTTATTTCTTTATGGCCAGATGGAATACAAAGAGTGATTTCAATCTTTTACATTTGTAAAGAATTTTTTGTGACTTAGGATGTGATCTATTTTAGAAAAGCTTCCATACACTGGTAAATAAAATGTGTATTCTTTGGTGTTTGGATAGAAGAAATAACAAATAGATATTATCTAGATATCTCTTACATTCATTTGCTGTATGGTGTCAATTCTGACAATTCTGTTTATCTTAATCCAGACGACTTGGCTTTGGGATCATACAGCAGTCCTACAAGGTAGAAATTTTTTTCTGCAGTTGCCACATTGTATGTTGTTCTTTATTAATGAAAAAACATTAAGCTCAAACACAAACAATTTAGGCAAGGTGGCACATTTATGATATAAAATAATCTAATATAAAATTCAAATATCAGGATTCAATTTTTGCTCTAAACCTTTTTCTTCTCTAATCAAACTATAGCATATACATACATAATTCAATTAAACAAAATAATTTTCACTAAACTATGAAGAAAACAGAGAAAAGCAAAGCAACTTTTAATGTCTACCTTGGATCTATTCTGATAGCTTCATTCCTGAAGACTAGCTACTGAATACAGGTACCTGTATTACAATACAATACCAAGAGGTGCATAGGTAGAAGAGCAACCATTAGTCCTATCCAGTTGTGACACATATGAACCAGAAAAAGTGACCAACATATCATAAGCTTCTTAAGGATGCAGTAATGGTACTCAGAGTTGGTGGCAAACAACAGTTGTCTAAAGAGAATTAAGGCTCCCTCAAGGGAAAGAAAACATGCCTTGTTTTAGAAATTTAGTCAGCTACCCAAGACTAATGAAATCATAGATTTTAAAAGGGAATTTATTACTATTACTCTACTAGACCAGCATAATTCCTAATTGTTATATTATAATAAATATCACAAGTACCTGGAGCTGGCAGATGGGACACAATGCAGCCTGGTGACACAATGAAACACGAAGTGCCATGGGAAAGAGACACTCAGGCTGTGCTTACATGGAGAATTTACTAGAATAAGGAGTAGGAGGAGAGGAAAAAGAGAGGAAAGGGAGAAGTATAAGAAAACGGGGGTTAGAGATGCTTGATAAAGCTGGCAGGAGGAGAGAGTGAAGGCATAAGAGAACACAAAGTGGAGGAGATTGAAGTCAGGACACCAGGTGGGTCATGCTATTGCTTATTGTCCAGAACTCCATGAAGCATGTCAGAATACTAACACTAACTGTATCTAAAACATATCCATATACCCAGTGGTAATTGTAACACTCACCTCTCATCAGTGAAACTTCTCTTTGCAGCATATACAGACATTTACAAAATCCACAACTGCTCAAAAATGCAAGCAACAACTGATGATAAGATGCTTAGCACCCCGTGGAATGCATCTTCCACAAAACTCCTATTACTAGTGCCCAGGGAACTTTCTGGAAAAAGGAACAAAATGTTTATGATCCACAGGACCAAGAAGTTTGTTATAAGATTGTGTCTCTTTGATATGACAGGGAAGTTACTCTCCTGAGCCTCAATAAATATGGCTGCCTAATCAGAACTTGAACAAGGACAACACCTTGAACAAGGACATGCTAATGTGGAAGGAAATCTGCAAAGAACTACAGTTAGTCATAGAATAATGGCATTAAAATAATAAGATTTCATAGAGGTGAACCTACTAATTGGTTAACAATATCAAGTGGTCATCCCGAAAAATACAAACACTGAGAAATTACTGAAAGGATTCAACAGACTGTATTTATGCTTTGTTTGTGTATATGTGTAAAACAATAACAGTAAAAGAATAAAAAGGTCACAGAATTAAGCACAAATGGCATGGGCATAGGAGGGGGATTGGTGGGAGGAAATAAAAGGAAATGTGAACATAATTTTTTAACATAAACTTTAAAATGAAAAACTCATTTTAATTAGTAAATTATCTTTTTGTAATATAATTATAACTTGAAAATTTTTTATATATTTATTACTTGGTGTTTTTATATCATGCATACCATCAAACTCAGATATCAGACCTCTCAGTATCAGTAAATTATCTAAGATTTAATATATGGTATATTTTCTAGTTTAGATATTGGTTAAATTTTTCTAAAATATCCCAATTAAACTTATGATCATATATTTGTGTTTACTTATAAAACACTTGAAAAAATTAATTTCTTATATTGGCCTTTATCAGATATATTTGGTTTCATTAATTAGATGTTCTACAGGGTTATTTAATTTTTTATAAAACCTAAAATTATAATTATATAAATTTATACAATAATTAAATTTGAATGAGTACATGTGTATTTTATCTTTTGTTCTTTATTATTTTTTCTTTATATTCATCTATACTCCAAACATAATGACGTAATGCAGTATCACACACAATAATATCTTGTGACTAGCCTAACTCTTAA
>PVIH01005535.1:10737-122778 GCA_004025045.1 Sigmodon hispidus
TCTCAAAAATATCCTTTCATACACTAAGTAATAGGCATTGGTAGCAATGTTGATAATTTTTTATTATAAAGCTGATCATGTCAGCAATAAATTTATTTTCATACAATATCATTTTATAAGTATATTAATAGTATCTAGCCAAAGTATTGTTTTCCAAGGCAACTACTGCCAGAAAATATAAACAAATTTTGTGTTAACATAAAATGAACTTATTTAGTTCAAGACCTACAGCATTTTATGGACAATATTTTGGCCAACACAGTAAAGTATTCTTTGTATATCCTGAATATAACAATTAAAATAGCTTTATTTTAAGACTGCTTTTGTTCTTCCTATATTAAGGGCATAAGATCTCTATCCTGATTCCTACTCAGCAAATGCTTTTATTTTGTTTTTAAAGAAATGATAGGAATTACCAAGATTTAATAGATAATATCTAAAATAAAATGATAGAATTAATAATTTCAAGTAGTACTTAATTTTCTAAGTAAAAATGTTAAACATTTATTTGTGGAAATAAGTATCATTTCATTGAGCCTTTTATTTTACTCTCTATACGACTCTAAGTCCTCTGCAGCCTGCCTGTCTTTCCTTACCACCTCCAAAGCTTGGGGACCCTACCCAGTTCCACCTAGGTCTTTTTCTGAAATCCTCTGTTTTCACTTCTAGCTTACTATATTCCTTTGTGTCAACCAGTGTACTGCAGAAACAGGGCACACATTGTGTGACTGTTGGGGGGTGGTACCATCTTTCTGCAGTTGGCCTCAGGATATATAAGAAAATAACCATTAAGAAAAAGTCAGTAAGCATCACTCCTTCATGGCCTCTGTAGCTGTTTTTGCTCTTAAGTTTCTTCCTTCAGATATTGCTCATACTTTCCTTAATAAATGATTATAAGTTGCAAGAAGTATATCCTCCTGAGCAAGCTATCACAAACTCAGAAAGATAAGCAGGGGATGTGGACTATAATTAGTGGACTCTAAACAAAACAGCCAAAAGCAAAGCATGTCCAAGCTGCAAACCACAACACTGAACAGCTTGGGATCTGAAACACCTTGGACAGGAAACTTGCATCCCACTCCCTCCAGAGGAAAACCTGACCCAGTCTTCATGTTGGGGTGAGGAAATCTGACTTGCCTGGAGCAGATGCTGAACTAAGCCACCTTCGAACATTGAGACCTCTGCCCTTGGGGAGGAGATAAGGAGATGGGGAGAAGAGAGAGTGACTGGGAGGGGCAGGAGAGGGAAGGGAGTTTGAAAAAAGGGAATACATGGATTAAAAAATGATACTTTATTTGAAAATAAATAAAAAGATCAAAAAAGAAAGAAAAAAGAAGTAAAAAACCCTTTCCTTTCCAAACTGACTTTAGTCAGAGTTCTTTCTCAGAGCAATAGAGACTCTAAGGCAACTATTAATCACATTTGTCCAGACAGTGTCTTCTGGGTTGATTTTTTGCCCCTGATCCAACTCCTTTCTATTGGTGACATACTTCATACTCATTTCCTATTCCATTTTTCTGTTTCATGAAATAATGTTACAAAGTATCTTTTTGAGTTGATAAAGCTGATGTGCAAAAATTAAAATCTACTGTTTGAAAGATTTATTAAAATGTTTGGAATTATTTGGCCCCCAAAATCCAGGATTTTACAAATGAATTGGCAGAGTTTTGTAACGAAGGAATTTGAGAAAATGACACATAAATCTTTGCTGATTTATGTTGCATTACTGAATTCAAATTACTGTTTTATCATAAACACTAAGTGAGATTTTACTTTTATATGTAAAATTTTAAGTAAAGATAAATAGTAGCTTGAAAATATTAGAAAAATAAGAATTGAACAGTTTTGGTCTATTTTGTATTTCTAATGTCTGGGTTCTAAACTACCTATCTTACTAAATAGCATAGAAAAATATATATATGTTAATATTTTTCTATATTTTTCGGTTTCACACTCACATCCCCCAATCCAAACCCTCCTCATCAACACAATAGGTGTTATCTTCATGTTTTTATATTAAAGTGATGTATAAAACTCTTTATAAAGTTTTAAAAAGAGAAGTAAAGGGGTCAAACTATAAATGATTCCCTCCAGCAAGTAACTCTTAGGTTCATTGTCTCAAGATGACAAAGATGAAAGGTGTATATAAAGAAAGAAATGAACAAAATGAATTTAGGTATATTGAGGAAAAGTGAGAAAGAGTACTAAGAGTCATTCAGGAAGTCCCACAGGAGGAATAAAATGATAAATAGCTTCTCTGGGGGGTTTCATATTTGAGAAATCACAGAATTTTAACAAATGAGGTGATTTTTATTAACATGTTTAATTATTTGTACACATTGTCAGATAAATAAATGAAAGCTTATAAATTCAGTGCATGTTCCTGTAGTCTAACTACAAAGACAGTTAAGTATTGTTTGTTCAGTCAGGTGGATGATCACATGTCCTGTTGATCCTTGCTCTTTTTTTTCCTGATCTTAGCTTGTTTGTTTTAGTCTTGACTAGATATATCAGTATTTAATTAAAACATACTTTCTTTGTTCCCAGGAGAGGTGAACTGCAATTTCATTCCTTTGTTTTAGAGCTTGTAGTTGTGTTGTTTTACTAGTGAGAGTTCTTTCTAATTTTTTTTCTTCTCTTTTTTATCATTATGAATAAAGAAGTCACATTTTCTATCCTTGTATATCCTTATTCAAGGTCCCTTCCCCCTCCCACCACATAGAGTCATTCAAATTTTTATATAGGCATTTGGTGGGATAAATTTGCCTTTTAGAACTGCCTTTATTGTGTTTCATAGATTTGTGTATATTGTGCATTTACTTTTATTCAGTTCTAAAAGGCTTTTAATTTCTTTCATAATAGAAACATTAAACTCATACTAGTGCTTTTTATAAGCCTCTTATATTGGTTTTTATTTTCAGGAAAATAGACAAGAATTATAAATTATGTCAGGTAGGAATAAAAGCTAAGTAAGGACCTCTAGGCAGAAAATAATCTAAAAACTGTATGTCTGTGTATGCATACATGTTTAAAGCACATGTGTACTTGTATATTTATATGTGAATAAGGGAACATCAATTTAAAAATTTATAAGTTGAAGTCATTACTGAGAAGGTAACTATTTGTTATTAAGGTGGATCATAATTGAAGAAGAACCCAGATACAACAAACGCAAAGCAAAAGTATATAAAGTTCGAAATGCATTTGATTTATTCAATAAGTTATCTAAATATTTAATGATCACTATAATCTTATTATCTGTTACTTTAATTATTGCTATTTATTGAAAGTCCAAATATTTTCCTTTATTTAATGTTCAAAATAACTTGCACAAACTTGTTGTTATTGAAATTCTGGTGTGGTGACAGGTACTTATAACACAGGTGATAAGGGCACATAAACAAGTAGATTTCTGCAGTTTCTCAGCCATCCACTCAGCCTAAATCTATTTACTAAGCTTCAGGCCAATGATAGAGCCTGTTTGATTAAACAAGGTACTGGTTTCTTGGGAACAGTTCCTGAGGTTGATTTCTAGCTTCTTCAATCATATAAATACATGTGTACAAGCAAATGTCTACGCACATGCCTTCAAACAAACATGAAGACACATACACACATTAACACATACATTTAGCAACTAAAAAAGAGGCAATGAATTTGAGAGCAAGCAAAGAGATATACATGGGAGAGTCTTGGCAAACAAAAGAAATGCAAACAAACACACACACATACTCACTCATGCACACACACACACACACACACACACACACACACACACACACGGCCCATACTCCAAAACAAATAGAAACTATGCGGACCCTGTATTTTCTCGTCTGGAAACATTTCTGCTCTGAGCTCATATCTTCTGTAATATTTGTGAAGTACATTTCATCTTATTTATTAAAGAAATACTGAGATAAATACCTGGATTATTTATTTTTCTAGAACTTTTTAGAAAGTAGAGTTCTAATGTAGTAAAAGCAATTTAAAAATTTATTTCCATTTACACTAATTATATTCACATTAATTATTTTCTCCTTCCAATTACATGTTTACATCCAACAAGCTATTTGATTGGGGATTATTACTAAATATTTTATTATTCTGTTTTATTTCAAGCAAAGCAGAGGTAACAAGAGCAGGATTTTGAGATTTGGCATTAGAATTATCAGTAACTAATTGTTAATTTTGAAAAATCTTATATTCTCTCCACTACCATTTTTCACTAAAACTTAATGTGACAAACTAAGGGAAGCATAGGTAAACAGTATTAAAGTGTCGACTTTTGAGTACTGTGAACATCTTTGTAAGTTTCTCGGTCACAATATAAATATCATTAATAGGTAACATATATATGAATTTATAGTTTTAGACAACATATATAAATAACATATATATTAATTTATATATTATATATAATATATATATTAATATATTAGTTTTAGACAATGTACAATCTTTGAAGAGCCATTGTCATGGGTCTACAATGGCATGAAGAACCCATTTCAAATTTGTTCAATAGTGAGGTGACAAGACAGAGTCTAAGATAAAATTTTTAAAATTTTTCATTTAAAGTGTGGATACGGAGTGAAATTCATGAGGAGATCACCTAATATTTTATAATGAAAAAACTTTTACTTGGACTAGAGAGAAATACAATACAATAAAATATGCCCCAAGATTATGAGCAGAAAATTAATAATATAAAATATTTCATTATAAATTAGAATGTCATAATGAAATCTGAAAGCAAATATATAAACATGGAGAGAAAAATATTTAATTATTAACTGTTCACATACACTATAAGAATAAGGAGCTCAAGGTCCAAGATTAGTTACATATGCTGAAGATCAACATAAACTAATGAGACTGTCTCAAATAAACAAAATGTTAGAGAAGCTAAAATCTTTAGTAATTAAAATTTCTAGTGATGCCAATACAGTTAAACATATCAGGTACAAAATCTTCAATGTATCATGCATGAAAGTATATTAAAAATACAGAAAGAAATTGAGTGCAAATGAATCACTGATGGAAAAGACACCAATTTAAACATAAATTAGTTTAAAAATAATATGTGAGCTTTAATGTGCATTATTAATGCTAGATGAAAATCAAAATATCAAGTATAATGTATTTCACTAGTATTTATGACATGCTATCAAAATTCTTGTCATTTTGACAGTTCATTTGAAATTATAAGCAAAAACATGCCAAAATTGCTTAAGAAAACTTTGCAAACCTGGTAACATAAAAACTAATTAAAAATTTTAAAATAGAATGTTTTTCTCTAACTATAGAATGAATAAATTAATTTTAAAAAATGGAATAAATTTGAGAGTAATATTAGAAGTACATAAATAAAGCTTCAGGCTGGAGAGATGGCTCAGCCATTAAAGGCTAGGCTCACAACCAAAAATAAATAAAACTTCAATACAAAGATAGGACCTGATTGTACCTTAATCTTTTGATCTGTAATTTTACTTAAAATGAGAGGAATATAGAGGTGTTAGATTATGCAGTTGATTGAATGCTCAGAGAGCATGTCTGTATTAGTTGCTTTTGTGTTGTGAAAGCCGTTGGTTCATAATCTTAATTAGTTTTAACAATGAAATCCTAGAGTCAGGTATAAAAGTTGAAAGATGAAATATCAGAGAAGTAGAAGCAGCCAATCACTAGAGACTTTTTACCACTTTCAAACCTCAGACCTAATGGGGGTAATCATGTCTCTTGAAATCTTCAGAGTGAAAAGGCTCAAGATCTTGTTTCTACCTGCATTATATTCCTGTCTCCCTGTCTCCCTCTCTCTAGTGATGAGATTAAAGGCATGAGATCCCAAGTGCTCAAAACAAAGGTGTGAGCCTTCACCTCATGGCTCTGTTTCTCTTTTAGACTGGCTCAATCTCTTATAGTTCAGAGTGGCTTTGACCTATGGTCTTTCTGCTTCTTCCTCTCAAGTGCTGGGATTATAGGCGTGTGCCACTACTGCCTGGCCTCTATGGTTAACTAGTGGCTAGCTAGCTTCACCTTCTGATCTCTAGACAAGCTTTATTTGTCAAATCACAAACAAAATATTATGCAATAGGTCATAGTATGTTTTAGAAACAGATTTCCAGAGCTCAGCATGTCAGACAAGGCCTGATAGAAGAACAGTTTATGTCATGATCGCCTAGAAAGCAATATATATATATGGACATACTAACATTTAGCTGCTTTTCTTAATTTTTTCCCTTTTATTCTGTCTGCCATGAGATTGTGCAACAAGTCTCCACAGTGGGTCTACTCTCTTACTGAAGAATCTCAGGTAGCATCATATTTACATACTACTAAGAGTGCCTCATTAAGCCCCCAGGTGCTTTTATAGCCAGGGAAGTTGCTAATGAACATTAACTATCATAATATATTTGGGGCATCCAGGATTAAAATTTTCTCAGACTGTCAGTGATAATTTCAGACTCAAACTTGACTTTAATAACTGTATTGCATCAGTCAGCTTTGAGAAATACCAAGTAGACCTGGTTGGCCAATTTGAACATAATTCCTAGAGGAATTAATGACTGAATATTTTGGTCAATCTTTACCACATGAGATGTAGTTAGCTGTTCACTTCTTTTCACAAGACATTATACTTTTGCATGTCATTGACATTATAGTTGCAATGACATATTTTATAATAACTTTCACATTTGAGAGTTCTCTTAAAACATTTTTTTATAAAAAGTATTAAGACAAATGGTTATTTACTGTTCTCGCACAATTTTCACATTAAGTATGTAGATAACAAATTATATGTGTAAAATATTGTAATCAGAAGTTTCTGGACCAGCCTTGCCCTGAGGTCTGAACCAGCAGTCCCAAATAATCATACAAAGTCTTACATTTGTAATTACAAGCTATTTGGCCTATGGCTCAACTTATTGTTTGCTAACTCTTATTCTTAAATTAATCCATGATTCTATTTAACTTTAGCGACCTGACTCGGTACTTGGTCTCATTTCAGTGTTCTTATTTTACTTCATCTGCATCTGTCAGGCTTCTCTGAGCAGCTCTTCTGCTTCCCAGAATTCTCCTAGTCTGCTAGCTCCACCTATATTTTGTATTGATCAATCAGTATTTTATTAAACCAATACAAGAAACAAATCTTTACAGTATTCAAAAGCAGTAACTTTAATACAAGATTTACCTGATGAAAATAAAAATATTTAAAGACTGGTATATTAGACCTAATGGGATCTTAGTTAATTAAGAAAAGGAAATTTATGCTTTCTGTGCCTTTGAACTGGAATTCTTCGCCTTCTATCCCTATTACACTCAGATTTTGTCATTTCATGGTGTTCCAGATTTCCTAGATGTTTTGTGTTAAGAATTTAATGGATTTAACATTCCCTATGAATGGACACCTTGCTCAGCCTAGATACAGGGGGGAGGGGCTTGGTCCTGCCTCAACCTGATAGGCTACATTTTGTTGAATCCCCAAAGGATGCCTTACCCTCTCTGAAGGGTGAATGAAAGGAGAAAAGGAAATGAGAAGTGAGCACAAGTAGGGGAAGGAGAGGAAATTATGGTTAGTATGTAAAAAAAAAAAAAACTTTTAACTAAGGAAAAATGAAAATAATAAGAAAAGAAAAATTAGCTATCTACTTTTCTGCATCAAAGAAATCAATATCAACTTCTCCCTATTAACAGTAATATAATGCATTCCCTGCAGTGGTAATAACACCTTACATGAGAACTGGCAATGTAAGTGAAGATGGTTCATTAAGTTTTGGAATGTGTATAAATATTATGTTTGCAGTATTTAAATGAACAATCAATTTGATGTTTGAAAAGTATCAGCAAAACAAAGCACCAATATTGACATTGTAGAAATGTATTATCAGATATAAAAAATCTGTTAAAATTAAGTTTTATTGTTATCAACATCTAGTATAATTATAAATCAGGCTAGAATATTAGTGACTTTATGGCAACTTTTTATGCTTGTAGCTTTTGCTTCAGATTTATATTTGCTTCTTGTTAACTCACACTGCTGACCAAGATCTGTTCTTGGGTAGATATTCATTACTATTTTTTATTTCAATAATAAAGTATTGGTTTTATCATTAACTGTTTTCTAGTTTGAGGAACATGTCATTATGAGCTAATATGTTGGGTAAATGGTCACTGAATTATTATTCACTTATTAATGATGTGGTTACTTAAGAAGCCAGGAACTATTATAATAGCAAGTTCAATAATGTGTTAGAAAATTTGGGGGTTATAGTCTACAATGAGAGCTCTTTTAGTAAAAATGTAAGACAGTACCGGAGTTCTCAGCTAATTACACATTCCCATATTCTTCAAGAAATAAACAGGAAAGCCATGAATAATCTTTGATGCTGAAACACTCCTAAGGGTGATAGTATGAGAAGAGCTACAAGAAAAAGAACAAAGCAAAAGAAAAGAAGACAACCTAGGTTAATGGTTATGGGAAGGTGAGAATATGATAATAAATCTTTTAATCCAGGAGTAAAACATCCTTCACTGACCAGGAATTTTAGTACATTTAAGTGGGTCATTGATGGCAGCAAATGCTCTGAAGAAGATGAAAATGAGTCACTACAAGCATGTGTGAGGAACATGGAATTTCAACCCTTGCCCAACTATTTAATTTGATCTCTCATTTAAAATATGCTGACATTTTCAGTACTGAACAATATTTACAATATTGGTCTTACTACCTAAGTTGTGTCAATTATGCAAAACTTTTTTTTCAATTGAAGAGAATATCACTAAAATTCTTGATATTTGGAACAAGATTATTTCTGCATTAGAGAGAGCAACAGTTAAACTTTCCTACACATTACATATACATCTTACTGCCATGTACTTATCTTTTAATGATGGAACATATACTGTATTTAGTTATCTAATTAGATTTAATGCCATGGATTCTTTTGGCCAATTTGTAAATGTTTTGTACTCAAAGAAAAAAGAAAAAAGATTTCAGTTCTAGCTAGTATTGTTTTTATTCTCTAAGTATTCAAAACTGTGCCAAAGATGTGTTTTAAATTAAAATGATTATAATATATTTGTGTCCTTAAATCTATGATGTCCAACATTATGATGTTAGAGACATTTTGAATGGAAGCATGCAGCAAAACAGCCTGGATAAAGAAAACATTTCTTCTTCATTGTCAATACACATAGATTCCATTTTAGACCCCTTCACCAGATATTACTGTTTCTGCCCAAAACTGCACTAAATTAGAAAGTAGCCACAGGGAAACATCAAGCCGGTCAGATTTAGAAAAAGTTTCATTGATTCTGCATCCTAGAGGAAGACATGGAAGTATATGATTACTGTGATTCTTCTCTGTTAGATCAATCATTCCCTTCTGAAATGTGCAAACCAATCCACTCTGAATGGAAAGTAAGTATCTATGGTAACATTAGAAATTCAAACCCTTTTCTAATATTTTATAAGATTAGAAACCTTTGATTTTATATATATGTATATGTGCACATAAATATACTAATAACCCATTTGGGAAAAAATGGGTTGAATGTAGAAAAACTTGGACACATTATAAATGAGGAAAGTGTTCTAAAATCAGCACTTGTGGTGTTTAATTTTATTATCAATTATGCTTCTTTTATAGACAACATGTGTTTATAGAATTTAGGAAAATAAATTATTCACATGATTTAGGGTATTGGAAAAAATAATCAAAATTAAAGAAATGTAGATCTGATATTTTTTAGAGTCAGTGTCTTTTGTCACAACTGTAGTTACATTTTAAGTAGTGGTGTTAGAAGAATGTCATTGTACATGACCTTTCTTTCCTCTTCTGTAATATATTTCTGATTTATCATTTAACAATAAGAGTTTATCCTTCACTTCTTCCCTCCAAAAAGCTATATACCCTTTCCCATGCTCATTTATATTTATGAAATTTTTTGTTTTATTAATTATCATTACATACATATAAGTTTATTTACATGCATATATATTTCCTATTGTAACCTTTATCGTCCATTTAATGCATCAAGTATGCATGTTTTTATTGATGACCATTAGTACTAGACTTTTAAAAAATGAATAGCTATGGACAAAAAACTCAGGTCTTCATACCTGTTAAGAAAATATTTTATCTACTGAGATATTACCCCCAGCTAGACCACTTTTTGTTTAGTATTACATGGATGCAAAATTTTTTCTTTTTGGGGGTAATTAGATTACACCCATTTAGCTTCTAAAGTTCAGCAATTATATATAAAATTAATACTCATTACTGTTAGCCTAATTTTGTGTATATTGCTGAATTACCTCTTGTAAATACCGGTAACATAATTCCTGGATTGTTGTAGTAATTTGGTTTGTGTGCCGCGGCTTCTGTCTCTCAAAGAAATGAATTATATGTTTATATTTTTTATATTGTTTGGCTTATGTTTTATGTATATTATTAGTTAGTTTTTTATTTTAATTTAATTTGTTTTTATTTATTTTTTACCACATGGCCCACAGCCCGTGGCTCACATAGATTTTTATATGGTGTTTTTTTGAGAGTCAGATAAAGACTGACTTAACTTTATGTTTTTTTTATATGTTTATGTTTTAATTTTTTATCTACTTTTATAATACTCTATATAGGCTAAAACAGTCTTTTATTTACAACATACAAAACATTCCACCACACTGGATACTATAGTGAGAGTCATTCTAGTGTATAAGTTATCTTAAACTATTTCTCATGCTCATAAATGAGTGAGCATTCTTTTCACTCAATGAAAGTAGAATTTGGTGTTGTCAATGCTCTGGATTCTAGTGATTCTAATGTAATCTTTTTGCTTTAACTTAAGTTTTTTATGATATAATATGGATAATTATTTTAGATATTTTAAATGTTTCAATAACTTTGGATCATCTAAAATAATCAATAAAATTATGAAGCTTCTGAAATAATATATAATCATCCAGTCACTCATCAATATTAGATTTTTAAAGGTAATGTTGAAAGACATGATAAAAACTTTAAGGCCAGAAGATGATTTTTACATGAACAAATATGTTGAGCTGTGGGTTAAGAATGTTGAGAATGAGTTTATAAGAATCATAATTTTAATGAGTAGCACTCACTGATATTGTAAGTAAGTTTTATGTATTGGTTGGGAATTTCTAATAAGTAATATACTAATTAATTTTAACACTTACATCCATATTTTCAGCCTGAATTGTTGATAATTTCATCATGTCTCTTATAAGTAAAGAGCAATTTACTGGTACTATTATGGTGATACAACTCCCTTGTTTTACATGTTCTATGTTCTCAGAATTGAAATGCAGCTTTTCATAGCACTTACCTATTTTCAAAGTAGGCATTTTCTAATCACAGTGACTTACATAAGGGTGAAAAACTTATAATTTATGTCTTTTAATTTAAATATGAAAAAGATAAGAAACAAATAAATTACAATAAATTTCAAGAATGCTTTTAGAAATTTGCATGTAAATACATTGCGTTATAAATGAGATGGCCATAACTAAACATAATAAAGGCAATTTATAGCAAGCCAATAGCCAACATTGAACTAAATGAAGAAAAACTCAAGTTAATTTCATTCAAACTAGAAACAATACAAGGTTGTTGATTCTTTTCACTTTTATTCTATACAATACTCAAAGTTTAGGCTACAACAATATAACTGAAAATGATCAAAGGAATACCAATTGGAAAGGGACAAGTCATAGTATATTTTTCATGATGACATGATAGTATATACAAGTGATTGTTGTAAAATATTTTGATAATATTGTGACACTCCAGATTGTCAATAAAATTTGCCTTGAATCAGTTAGCAGAGATAGTGAGGAGATGTCAGAATTATCCATAGACAGGCCAGCAATTTGGATGTAAATGACACACAAGAAAATAAAAAGCAGAAACAAGAGTTTGAGTTTCCTTTTGGTACTTGGCTGAGGACAGAGACATGTCTCTTCTGTGAGAAGTCTTTATGCTGTGAATAAAGGGGACTGTTTTGGCTTGTAGTGGGCACCCTACAAGTATGTGAGAAATCAGAGGATAGATAAAAGGAGGGTGGAATCAAGGGAGACACAATCCAGCTACTCAAGAATCAAGATGTAAGGTAACATAGGTGAGCCTTGGACCTTATGGCAGGACAGATTAATGTAAATGGGTTGTATTAAGATGAAAGAGCTAGCTAGGAATATGCTTGAGCCATATGCCAAACAGTATGAAATTAATATAAGCATCTGTGTGTTTCCTGGGGACTTTGGCATTGCTGGTCCAGAGATAGTAGGTTTTTACCCTAGCTTTTGATTCCCAAGTCCACAGCAAAGCTAGGGTTGTAGGACCAGAAGCCGTACTACTTCCTGAGTTGCTGATGAGGCATTGATTGCAGGGCTGTGGGGCTGCAGAAGTCAGTTAAAATATGAGTAGATTCATGCACAGCCAAGAAGCTAACAGAGAAACATCACATTACCATAAAAATTTCACCAGAGAACTTTTATAGCTGATAAACTCTTTTGGCAATATGGCATGACATAAGATTAACTCTAAAAAACAGTACCCATCCTATATACAAACAGCAAATGTGCTCAGAAACAAATCAGGAAAACAATACCTTTCAAAATAGCCTCAAATACTATAAAATATGTTGGGGTCACTCTTGAGCAAGTAAAAGACTTGTATTATAAAATCTATAAGTTTTTGAAGAAAGAAATTCAAGGTTCTATTAGAAGATGGAAAGATCTCCCATGCTCATGGATTTTTAGGATTACAATTGTAATTATCACTAGAAGATAAAATGATTTCATATGCTCATGAATTCATAGAATTTTCACAGTACAAATGAACAAAAGCAATTTCAAGATTCAATTTAATCTTTCATAAATCCCTATACAATTTTCACAGACTTTGAAAGGATAATTCTCAACTTCATTTGGAAAAACAAAACAACCTGTTTTTCAAATGAAAAACCAAAGTAGCTAAGCAATCCCAACAATAAAGGAAAAGCTGAAGGTATTACCATCCTTGTTGTACTCAGTTGTACTGCTGAACTCTGGTAATAAAAATGACATGGTGTTTGCACAGAAACAGTCACATTGATCAATGGAATCAAATTAAAGATCAAAAATTCAAACATTATAGACACATGTTTTTTTCATAAAGAAGGTAGAAATACATATTGGAAAAAAAGACAGCATCTTCAACAAATGGTGCTAATCAAACATGATGTCTGCATTTAGAAGAAAGCAAATAGGTCTTTATTTGTCATGCTTCACAAACTCAAGTCCAAGTAGATCAAAGGCTTTCATATAAATCAAAACACACTGAATTTGATAGAAGACAAATTAGTAAACAGTGTTGAATACACTAGCATGAAAGATGACTTGCTGAACAGAACACTGGTAGTACAGGCACAAAAACCAATAAGTAATAAATGGGACCTTATGAAAATTAGAAGCTTCGAGGGACCATGTACTGTCTGCAGAGTCCCAGCACACTCTGTAGCAGGGGCAGAGAAAGTCTGCCTCTCACCATGCCCACAGCTGCTGCTGACGGAATTTGCATGAGCACCCACCTCAACCTAGAACTGAGGGAACAGATAACTACAGGGGTCCCTGAAGGACAGACTCAGACCCCGCCCAGAGGTGAGGAGGGGTCACCAGGCCCAAGCGCCTATATCCTAGCCAGGGAGGGAGAGTTGAGCTCCCATCGATTCCAGTTCCACTTCCGAGACCTAGTGCTGTCTGCAGAGTCCCAGTGCACTCTGTAGCAGGGGCAGAGAAAGTCTGCCTCTCACCATACCCACAGCTGTTGCTGAGAGAACTTGCACGGCTACCCACCTCAACTTCCAACTGAGCAAACAGATAACTTCTGGGGTCTCTGAAGGACAGACTCAGACAGACCCTGCCCAGAGAGGTGACAGGAGGCACACAAGTCCGAGTGCCACAACTGACCAGGACCCATCTAATCGTGAACCACTGAAGCCATGGGAAAACGTCAGTGCAGAATATTACATAATAATACAAAGAACAACATAGTAACTCCAGAAGAGAGTGGTGATCTTACAAATACAAGACCTGAACTGAGCAATGAAGAGGAAACAGAGAGGAGCAACACCAAAAATTCCTTTTTGGTGATCATTGAAGCTCTCAAAGAAGATATGAAAAATAGCCTTAAAGAAATAGAAGAAAATACAAACAAAAAATTGGAAGGGATGAACAAATCTATGAAAGAAACATGCCAGGAACTAAAAGCTGAAATAGAAGCAATAAAAAAGGCACGAAATGAGGCAAAGATGGAAATAGAAAACCTGAAGAAAAAAGCTGGAACCACAGATACAAGCATAACAAACAGAGTTCAAGAGATGGAAGATAGAATCTCTGAAGTGGAAGACTCAGTAGCTCAAATAGATATATTAGTCAAAGAAAATAGTAAAGCTAAAAAAGTCATAACTCAAAATGTTCAGGAAATCTGGGACACCATGAAAAGACCTAATTTGAGAATAATAGGAATAGAAGAAGGAGAAGAATACCAGCTCAAAGGCACAGATAATGTTTTCAATAAAATCATAGAAGAAAACTTCCCTAACCTGAAGAGGGAAATGCCTATAAAGATACAAGAAGCTTACAGAACACCAAATAGATATGATCCCCAAAAAAAGTCAGCGCACCACATTATAATCAAGCCACAAAACACACAGAACAAAGAAAAAATTTTAAGAGCTGCAAAAGAAAAGTGCCAACTCACATATAAAGGCAGACCCATCAGAATAACGCCTGACTATTCAATGGAAACTATGAAAGCTAGAAGGGCTTGGTCAGAAGTTATACAGACGCAAAAACAGCATGGTTGCCAAACTAGAATACTATATACTGCAAAATGATCAATCACCATAGATGGAGTAAACAAGGTATTTCGGGACAAAGTCAGACTGAAAGAATATCTATCTACCAATCCAGCACTACAGAGAGTATTAGAGGGAAAACTCTAACATAAGGTCCCCAGATACACCCACGAAATCACAAACAATCAATAATTCCACAGAAGAATACCTTAGAGAAAGGAAATACAAACAAGTTACCACCAAAAATGGCAGGAAATATGAATCAATGGTCACTAATTTCCCTTAATATCAATGGTCTCAACTCTCCTATAAAACGTCACACACTAACAAGATGGATGCAATGACAGAAGCCATCTTTCTGTTGCCTACAAGAAACACACCTCAACTGCAAAGACAGACACAGGCTTAGAATAAAGGGTTGGGAAAAGATTTTCCAGTCAAATGGTCCTAAGAAACAAGCAGGGGTTGCAATCCTATTATCTAACTAAGTAGACTTTAAGCTAAAAGCAGTTAAAAGGGACCAAGATGGTCACTACTTATTCACCACAGGAAAAATTGGTCAAGAGGAAATTTCAATCTTGAATATTTATGCCCCTAATATGTACCTTCTTATGTAAAAGAAACACTGCTAAAGCTCGAATCCCACATCAATTCTTACACCCTAATAGTGGGAGAATTTAATACCCAACATTCAACCCTGGATAGATCAACCAGACAGAGTCTCAACAGAGAAATAAGGAGTCTAAAAGAGGTTATGATGCAAATGGATTTAATAGATATCTATAGACGCTTCCTTTCAAAGGCAATGGAATACACATATTTCTCAGCTCCTCATGGAACTTTCTCCAAAATTGACCACAGAATTGGTCATAAAGCAAATATCAACAGATACAAATAAAATGAAAATAATCCCATGTAACATATAGGACCACCAGGGCCTAAAGTTAGAGTTCAACAACATCAAAACCCAAAGAAAGCCTACCAACTCTTGGAAACTAAAAATCACTCAGCTGAACCATCTCTGGGTCAAGGAAGAAATTAAGAAAGAAAACAATGTCATCCTAGAAATCAATGAAAATGAATCTGCAACGTATCCAAATTTGTGGGACACAATGAAAGCAGTCTTAAGAGGAAAATTCATAGCGCTAAATGCCTATATGAAAAACCTAGAGAAATCCCACACTAGAGACCTAACAGGTCAGATGAAAGCCTTAGAACAATTAGAAGCAAACTCAAATAGAAGGAGTAGACGGCAGGAAATATTCAAACTTAGAGCTGAAATCAATACAATTGAAACAAAAAGAACAATACAAAGAATCAATGAATCTAAGAGCAGTTCTTTGAGAAAGTCAACAAGATAGATAAGCCCTTAGACAAACTAATCAAAAAACAGAGAGAATGTTCAAATCAACAAAATCAGAAATGAAAAGAGGGACATAACAACCGACCCCCAGGAAATACAGAGAAGTATCCGACCATACTTTGAAAATCTGTATTACACAAAAATGGAAAACCTAGAAGAAATGGACAGCTTTCTGAACAGGTACCATCTACCAAAATTAAATGAAGATCAGATTAATTACTTAAACAGGCCTATAACCCTTAAGGAAATTGAAGCTGTCATTAAAAACCTCCCCCAAATAAAAAGCCTGGTCCAGATGGTTTCAGTGCCCAATTCTACCAGACATTTAAAGTAGAATTACTACTGTTACTCCTCAAACTATTTCACACAGTAGAAACTGAAGGAATATTGCCAAATTCCTTTTATGAGGCTACATTTACCCTAATACCCAAGCCACTCAAAGACACAACAAAGAAGGAGAATTACAGACCAATTTCCCTCATGAATATCGATGCAAAAATTATCAACAAAGTTTTGGCAAACCGTATACAACAATGTATAAAAGATATCATCCGCCATGACCAAGTAGGCTTCATCCCAGAAATTCAGGTCTGGTTTAACATAAGAAAAACTGTAAATGTTATCCATCATATAAACAAACTAAAGGAACCAAACCACATGATCATATCCTTAGATATGGAAAAAGCCTTTGACAAAATCCAACACACCTTTATGATTAAAGCCCTGGAGATATCAGGAATACAGGGATAATACCTAAATATAATAAAGGCGATTTACACGAAGCCAACAGCCAGTATCAAACTTAATGGAGAAAAACTAAAATCAATCCCACTAAAGTCAGGAACTAGACAAAGATGTCCTCCCTCCCCTTATCTATTCAATATAGTTCTTGAAGTTTTAGCTAAAGCAATAAGGGAACAAAAAGAGATTAAGGGGATACAAATTGGAAAAGAAGAAGTGAAGCTATCTCTATTTGCAGATGATATGATTGTATACATAAGTGACCCACAAAATTCTTCCAAGGAACTGCTATGGCTAATAAACCCCTTCAGCAATGTAGCAGAATACAAGATTAACTCAAAGAAATCAGTAGCCCTTCTATACACTAAAGATAGAAGAGCTGAAAAAGAAATAAGGGAAACATTACCCTTCATAATAGCTGCAAATAGTATTACATACCTTGGAATAAATATAAGCAAAGAAGTAACTGACCTATTTGACAAAAATTTTAAATCACTGAAGAAAGAAATTGAAGAGGATATCAGAAAATGGAAGCTCTCTCATTTGCCTGATAGGTAGGATCAACATAGTAAAAATGGCAATTCTACCAAAGTCAATCTACAGATTCAATGCACTGCCTATCAAAATCCCAACACAATATTTTTTGGAACTTGAAAGAACAATACTCTATTTCATTTTGAATAACAGGAAAGTCAGAATTGCCAAAACAATCTTACTCAACAAAAGAACCTCAGGAGGTATCACCATCCCTGACTTCAAGCTATACTATAGAGCTACACTAATAAAAACAGCCTGGTACTGGCACAAAAACAGATTTGTGGACCAATGGAATAGAATTGAGGATCCAGACATTAACCCAAAAACCTATGAAAACCCGATCTTTGAGAAAGAGGCCCAAAACATTCAATGGAAAATAGCTGGATGGAAGTGTGTAGAAAAATTCAAATAGATCCCAGCCTGTCACCCTGCACAAAACTCAAATCCAAGTGGATCAAAGACCTCAACTTAAACCCAGCCACTTTGAACTTGATAGAATAGAAAGTGGGAAATACACGTCTACAAATTGGCACAGGCGACCACTTCCTAAATATAACACCAGGGGCACAGACACTAAGACCAACAATCAATAAGTGGCATCTCCTGAAGCTAGGAAGCTTCTGCAAAGCCAAGGACACTGTCAATAGGACAAAACGACAGCCTACAAAATGGGAAAAGATTTTCACCAACCCTACAAGTGATAGAGGACTGATCTCAAAGATATATAAAGAGCTCAAGAATCTAGAGCACAAAACCTTGAAAACCCAATCAAAAAATGGGGTACAGATCTAAAAAGGGAATTCTCAGCAGCGGAACTACGAATGGCTTGTGGCACCTGAAAAAGTGCTCTTCATCTTTAGCCATCAGAGAAATGCAAATCAAAACAACTTTGAGATACCATCTAACACCTGTTAGATTGGCTAAGATAAAGGCACAGATGACAGCCTATGTTGGAGAGGATTCGGATCAAGGGGAACACTCCTCCATTGTTGGTGGGAGTGTAAGCTTGTTCAACCACTTTGGAATGCAATATGGCGGTTTCTCAGAAAATTAAGAATCAATCTCCCCAAGTACCCAGCATTACCACTTCTGGGTGTATACCCTAAAGAGGCACATTCACACTCCAAAGGTATTAGCTCAACTATGTTCATAGCAGCATTATTTGTAATAGCAAGAACCTGTAAACAACCTAGATGTCCCTCAACTGAAGAATGGATTAACAAACTGTGGTACATCTACACAATGGAAAACTACTCAGCAGTAAGGAAAAATGATAACCTAAAATTCGCAGGCAAATGGAGGGATTTGGAGAATATCCTCATGAGCGAGGTATCAGAATCTCAGAAAGAAAAGCAGATGTACTCACTCATTAGTGGTCTCTAAACAAACAAACAAGAAAAAAAGCCAAGCATGCCCAAGTGGCAAACCACAACCACTGAACAGTTTGGGATCTGAAACACCTTGGATTGACCCTTTGGCCCCCACTCCAACTATAGGAACACCTAACTCACTCTTGAGGGAGGGTGGACAAAATGGATTTGCCAGGAGTGGAGACTGAACTAAGTATTATTGGGTCAGTGGGACCATAGGACTGTCTGCTCCCTGCCCAGGGAGGGGATGGGGAGTTATGGAGAGAAAAAAATGACCTGATGTGGTGGGAGGGGGAAGAGACCTTGAATAAGGATATACAGGGATGGAAAAAAATTCAGAGGGAAAGCTGAACACACACACACACACAAAAAGAAAATTAGAAGCTTCTGTAAGTTAAGGGACACTGTCTTTAAGACAATACTGCAGAATATAGAATAGGAATTTTTATTTTTAGTAACTTCATGACTCCACAGCTAACAGAGGGCTAATATCCAAATATTTAGAGAACTCAATAATCTGGAAATCAAAAAACAAATAATGAAATTAAAACACAGTGTATTGATTATAAATAGGATAAGCAATCTCAAATGACAAAGAAACAGTTAAATAAATGTTCAACATTTTTTTCTATCAGGCTAATGCAAATCAAAACTACTTCTAAATTCAATCTTATACTGGTCAGAATTGCTAAGATCAGTAACACAGTGACAGCTCAAGCTGGGGAGGATGTGGAACATGGTGAAAACTTCTCTATTGCTGTTGGGCATGCAAACTTGTACAGCTCTTATAGAAATCAATATGATGGTTCCTTAGAAAATTGGGAATTGATCTACCTCAAGTCACAGCAATCTCACTCTTGGGCATGTTCCCAAAAGATGGTCCATGTAACTCCAAGGGCACTTGTTCATCTATGTTCATAGCAGCATTATTTATAATAGTCAAAAACTGAAAACAACCCTAAATGTCCTGAAATGAAGAATGGATTTAAAAAATGTGCTGCATTTACACAATGGAATGTTATTTATCTATTAAAAAAGTAACATCATTTTCTGGCAAATGGTTACAACTTAAAAATTAAAATAAGCGTGGTAACCCAGATGCAAAAAGACAAATATGATATATCTTCATTTATAAGTTAATATTAGCTGTTAATTAAATAATGAAGAAGCCAGAAGCCATAGACCTGAAGAGGTTAGTTAGAGAGGAGATGTGTAGGGGAGCATTTACCTCTCACTGGGAAAAAAATTAAATTGATTCTAAACTTAGACTGTGGGTAGGTAGGGCTTGAGCAGGTAGTGTCAGGCAATTAGGGGAGATAGAATGTAGAGACAATGTAGATAAAGATAGCTGGAACTTGGGATGGCATTAAGAGAGAAAATTTAATGCATTGGAATCTATGAAGGTGGTTCTAGTAACCATTTCTAGTAATGGTAGACACAGAGCCTAACTGGCCATCTTTTGCTGAGTAGGCAAGGCATCTAGTGGTAGGAATGAGTTTCACTCAATTTAGTTGTTGACAAGGAATCCTAGAAATTCCCAACTAACTCAGGCTGATGCTAGGACAAAATGTTGCTTTCAGAAAACTTTCAATGAGACTCTATTGCTGATGAGAATATCTATATGAGTTCTTGAACATCAAGAATTTGAGCTGATGCCAACATGGAACCTTCACTCCTATATTCTAGTCTCTTTAGTATGGGATGGTGTTCTGCAGGCTACTATAAAAGATTTGTGGACACCATCCCAGCCCCAGAAACCTTTACCTACAGACTATCTTACCTGCAAATATTCTAAGGTAATGATGGCACAGATCTTGTAGGAATATAAAATCAATTTCTGGCACGACTTTAAGCCCACTTTATGAGAAGGTAATCATATCCAACAGTATTTGGGAAACAAAGAATCAGAGACTAAGTAGATCAGAGACAGGGTAAAAAAAAATGACTTGTCCAAAAAAATCAATAAAATTCCTTATGATATTTAGCTATACTCATACATGTGTACCTTATCCAGTCAACATCAGATAGGATTCCTTCAGCACAATATGGAAACAAATGAGGATTCACAGCCAGATATTATGTGAAGAAGGAGTCTAAACTAGAAGTCTGTATCAAATCATTCCTTACAGAGTTCAGGGAATTCAATAAAAGAAGATAAAAGATAAAATATAAAAAGAAGACAAAAGATTTTAAGAGTCAGGGGAAGAAAAACATCAAGAAAATAAGGCCTTCTACACCAATTAAGGAATGTGCACTTAAGCTCAGAGAATGAAGAAGCAAGTGCAGTGTCTACATGCATTTATGGCAAGTTCTCTGCATCTATACTATGGCTATTAGATTAATATTTCTATGGGACACAAGGCTATGAAAATCAGTGATTCTCACACTTTTGTCTCCTTTTGGGATTCCTTCTTGTGTTTTGTTGCCATGTCCAACTTTGACATGAAAGGTCATACCTCATATATTTTGGCATGTTTTGTTGTCATCTTTTATGAGCCTTTTTTTGTTTATTTGTTTTGTTTTGTTGTTTTGTTTAATGAGAGACAGAAAGGGAGAAGATCCAGAGAAGATCCAGGGAATCCAGGAAGAGACTGAGAGGAAGAGAAGGAGGGAAATCTATGACCAGGATATTTTGTATAAGAAAACAATATCAATTAAATAAAGAGAAAAACAGACAAAAGAAAAAGAAAAACCAACTTAGAAATTCACAAGGAATCAAATGTGTCTATACTGTGCAGAATACATTCTGGATATTCAAACATATCTTATATTACCAGAGGTCAAGATTGAGGGTAGGTGTTTGTTGTAGGAGTAAGTTTTTATTCCTTTTTTAGAAAACAAAAATTATTCTATTATGATTATTTTAGTTCTAAGTTGATACAAGAAATTATAAATCTATTGCTCAAGAATAAAATAAGATCTTTCTTTTAGATGACTGAATTTTTCAATGGGAGGTACTGCTAAAGAAGATGCTTTTTGGCACAGCTGGATATAAATACTCTTGAATTAAGTGTTTATTGACAGCCCAATCTCTCTACTCAGTCTGTGGGCACCATGGGCATCAGGCTTTCCAGGACTGCCTGTGGAGATGCTTACTATAATAACACAAATGTACGTTGAATATCCTCACCATTCCAAACAGACTTTGAGGGAAAAATATAGGTAGCAGTTATTTATATTACTGTAAGAATTTTTCTTTAACTTGAAATTTGAGGGATATTATGGACACTAGAAGCAAATGTCTACCCAGAGTGAGCTACTTCCCAAAGGTTGTAAACATTTCACTATACCTTTCATATAAAATAATGAATCTACAGCATTTTCAGTATATCAGAAAACTCCAGGACACTGTTTCACTACTATAGCCATTCTAGAGCCAGATAGGCAATTCAGGAGACATGAAAGTCACTGAAATGATTCCTTCTGGTTAATTTTAGGCCTAATTACTTGGAGTCATCTTTGCTTTTCATAGAGCCCCACAGCATATTTTAAATTTTTACATTTTTCAGTTTTTTTCCCTCTGCCTTCCAACTGAGCCTGACATTTCATATGTTACTGCAAAGTTTTGCCTGACTCCTCATAGTAATAATAAATAGGCATAAAATTCTATAGTAGGAGGCATTTCATTGTCAATGTCTTATCATATGTTTATTTTATTAAAATTAAAATTTGGCTTAGAAGACTGATGTAAGAGTGCAGGAAAATTTCAGAGAAAATGTGTGTCAATTTATTTTTCTTGTATTTCAGTTTTAACCCAGACCCCATTTCTAATACTTAAGAAAGTGGAGATGGATTTTAATGAGCCAAATGATAATTTGATAGACAAGTTAGCAACAATTTATATATGATGACATCTCATAATGCAATCACAATTAAAAGAAATTTATTAATAGTAACAGTGGTATGATATGTCATATGATAAATTTTGAATAACTTCCTCCAAACTCATATTGAAACTTAATTATATTTTAGCAGTATTAGAGATAAGCTGCTATGGACATAGCTGAATAAGTATCTTTGTGGTAGGATGAAGCATCCTTTGGGTATATGTCCAAAAGTGGTTAAGCTAGGATTTGGGATTGATTGATTTCCAATTTTCTGAAAAAAGGCATATTGATTTCTGAAGTGCCTGTAAAAGTTTTCACTTCTACCAGCAGTGGAGAAATGTTCCTGTTGCTGCTACATATCTCCTACAGTATAAGCTTCATTCGTGGTTTTTTTTTTTTTTTTTTTGTCTTTAATTTTTTTTAATATTCATGACAAGACTAGATAATGACAAGGACAAGTTCAAGGATGAAGACAAAAACAATGAAAAGTTTATGTCAAGGCTATGCATATTCTTGAGGACTCTGGGAAATTAGCATATTCACAAGGGGCATGGCCTCAGGACATGTAGACTCTCCAAGAATAGCATAGAGATCATGAGAACTAACTCTATTCCAGACAGGACAGATCCAGACAGGACAAAGATAAGAACAAAAACAAAGAACAAAGACAATAAAAAGGCTAGTTCCAGATAATGCATATTTATGGGGAGCCTTGGAATGTAGCATATTCAGAAGTGGCATGAAATCAGAACACTTAGAATCTTCAAGAGTGGCATAGCTGCCATGGGGTATCAGTATATTCAAGAGAGGAGAGAAGAGAACAAGACAAGGACAAAGACAAAGAAAAAGACAAGGAATAAAATTAGAACAAAATTAGTCATAATTTTGTGGTTTTGATCTTAGTCATTCTGACAGGTGTTAGATGGAATCTGAGCTTTTTTTTTTTTTTTTTTTTTACAGAGGGCTGAACTATTTTTATTAAGTTATGGCATTAATTTTTTCTTTTTTATTTAAGTGTTTTTTTTTCTTGCATACCAACCACAGTTTTCCTTCCTTCTCGTCCTCTTACTTACCCACCAGTTTCCCTCCACTCCACCTCACCATTTGCTACTCAAAGAGGATAAGGTCTCCCATGGGGAGTCAACCAAGTCTGGGATATTGTTGAGGTAGGACTCCGCTGTAAGTACTCTTGGCACACCGTGTAGTGGACCCAACATGGCACTGGGTGAAATAAGAATTCCTGGCATGTACCAGCCACGTGGTAAAGCCAACATGGCATTGCATACAGAGGGCATGCACCAGGCATGGCTACGTGGATCTGTGTTCACCCCTTCTCTTAAAGAGAAACGCCACATGACAGCCTCCCTCTCTCGGCGCTTTTCTCTTTCTCTTCCTTCTCCCTGGCTCTTTTCTGGGTAGCCGCCTCTTGGTAACTCTTTAAAATAAACTCTTGTGTGGCTTATGGTAGTGTGTGTATCTCTCCCCACACGCAAAAAACTAACACCCATCCCACCTTCCATATCAAGTCTAAGCAAGGTGTCCCTCTATAGGGAATAGTTTCCAAGAAGCCAGATGATTCATTCTGGTACCACTGCTAGAAGCCCCACCAACTGCTCAAGCCATACAACTGTCAACCATATTTAGAGGGCGTTTGGTTTCATTCAGGTTTCCTAGTTGTCAGTCCAGAGTCAGGGCGCTCCCAGTAACTCAGGTCAGCTCTCTCTGTGAGTTTCCCCAGTCATTTGACGTTTTGTGGAGGGATTATATGAGCAAAGGGGTCATAATCAGAGCCATTTTAATTTGTGTTTTCCTGATTGCCAATGATGTTTAATATTTCCCTAAAAGAATATTGCCATTTGAGGTTCTTCTGTTTAGAATTCTGTTTATACCTGAACCACATTTTAAAATTATTATTATTGTTATTATTATTTGGATGTCTAGTTTCTTGAGTACTTTAGTCTGCACTGATATCTAGGGAATCTGCATGGGACTGGCCTAGTCCCTCTACATATGTGTGACAGTTTTGTACCTTGGTCTACTTATAGGACTTGTGGGAGCAGGGGCTGTCACTAGCACTGTGGCGGTTTTGGCTGTTTTCCTCATACTGGGTTGTTTTTGCCCAGCCTTAATACAAGCAGAGGAGCTTAGTCCTATCAAAGCTTGATATTCTATGCTTTGTTGATACCCATGATGTCTCTTTCTAAACCAAAGCAAAATAGAAGTAGCTCGGGGATAGGGTATAAAGGGGTGGGAGAAGGGAATGGGAGGAGTAGAGTATGGGGAAACTGGACAGACTGTAAAACAAATGATTAAATTTAATTAATAAAAAGAGATAAGCCCTTTAATAGGTTATTGGTACATGAAGGTAACACTTGCATAAGTGGATAGAACCTGCTATTACAACAGTTATACAATTAGTCATTGATAAAAGGACTCTATAACTTTTTCTCTCTCTCCTCTCACTTCTTCCCTCCATTCTTTCATTTTATTTATTTTTCTATGTCATACCTTAGGGAAATAATGAAAAATATTCCTACTGGAAATAGACTCTTAGTTTTGTACTCTATAGATTCCAGAACTGTGGTATATTATTTATAACATATCCAGTTTATATAAATTTGTTTCAACAGATGAAAAAACACTGTACCACTTTACCAGTGTTTAGATAGTATTTAGATTGGTCACACATAAAACTACAATGGCCTATCTTACAGTGAAGAACTTTAACAAAATAAACATCTCACATCAACTGGGCCACGGTGAACATAAAAGGCTTTTATGATTTTCTAAAAACTAAACTATTTTAAATTGTCATGAAGATTAAAAACTATATTAAGCTGTTTGTCCTAGAGCAGTATATTATAAGCTAAATATAAGATAGGTATATTTATAGTCTTGTTTAAAATCTAGTAAATGTACAAGATTTGTTTCTTAAAATTATCTAATTCTGTGGTATAAATATGACTGCCATGTCTGTTGTAACTGTTGTGTAAGAAATACTGAAAGAGGACACAGTGATTGGTTGTAGACTGGAATGAACCATTGGAACCCAAAAGTTAAATGATTATATCTGTCAATGAGCTGAACTAGTACCAAAGATTAGTGTGTTGTCTCTTAGAAACTGTTTCATAACAAAATAAAGATGCACAGGGAAAGTCATTACTCAGTAGGTCCTAAAATAAGTATAGTAAGGTAAAGATGCTCAGAGATAGGTACTAATCAGAAGACCCCATAATAAGGTAGATGGCCAGGAAAAGCAAAGAGTATTTAATTGGCACAGTAGTGGTGGGATGTATCTTTGTCCTTGGGATCTTTCCAGGAGAGTTTTCAGTGAGCCAGCAGGACAGAAACAGCATTGGCAGATCACACTGAAAATCTACAGAATCTATGCCAGACCAGGCAGCTGAGGTAAAGACTGCTGCAATAATTAAGTAGGAGTACAGCTTTGCAATCTCTCTCAAACAAAGTGAGCTTGGCAGGAACTCACTCCTAACAAAATGCTAATTGAAGGAATGTTGTTATTGCCCACCCACTTCATTCATCAGGTCCCACACCGGAGAACATTCACAACAGCTTGTAATTGCGGTTAGATCCAACAACCATTGTTAGTCAACTGCACACTGAGTAAAAATAAAAAAAAATAAACACACACACATACACACACAGAGACAGAGACAGAGAGAGAGAGAGAGAGAGAGAGAGAGAGAGAGAGAGAGAATTATCAATGATTACAAACTCATTGTGTCTGTAGCACAGGTGAAAACTAACCTGTTACTTTCAGTAATTGCTCTAAAATTAACTCACTCCTGCAGTGGTTTTAATCCTTTCAGTATGTTAAGCCCTTCTCTGCTAACTTCTGCTGCAAAAATCCAGTAGATATTTCTGTTTCAGGATGCAGGTATTCTGGCTTTTATGTATGTGATTGTCCAGTGCATAAAACAAAGACTTGTTGCACAAATTCTTGTTGTATTAACTGAAACTCAGAGCCAGCTATCAGGGAAAAGCTGGAATATCAGAGAAAGGAACAGGCCACAGTCAACTCTCACCCAGCTATCTTCCAGCTTCCTCAGCATCGGTCCTTGTTGCTTCTACTGATTAATCTGTCTTCCTATGGGTGCCTTAAATAGATTCTTCACCCAGGTGTTTCAGATCCAGGCTAAGATTAAAGATGTGAGTTACTACTGTTTGATAGATAACCTTGAATTCAGAAACATAAAAAGATCTCTGTCTCTGGACATAAGGGATTAAATGCATAGGTCACCATTTCAGGTCTTTCCCATGCTAGGATTAAATGTGTGAGTTACCACTCTCTGAACCACCTGGATTGACTATGGGTGGATCTGCTCTCTCATATGCCAGACTGGTTTTATTAAATATGTAACATAACACCACAAAGACTAACATAGATAGAACTTTCTTGTTTATTTCTGTCTTCCTTGGGAGTGTACAAAGAAATTGTTGGGATCTCAGGCTGAGGATAATAAGACTTTTTTTCCCTTGTGCCTTTAGAGAAACTGAAGTTACACACACCCTATAATCCACCTGTTCATATGATAAAAAAAGCTACATAAAAATAAAGACACAGAGACATTAAGAATGTACTTTGAAAAGGGTACATCATTTTTCTTCAAATGAGAGGATATCCAGAAAATGGGGTTCTCATCTCACCTTTAGACATGACAGTCATGATTATTAACATCTCAAGTCTTATCTAAAGTTTTAAAAACGTAGATTTTAAAAATTATTCTTTTTATACACACATACACACACACTGACACCAAGATCACAGCATCTCTTTTTTTGCATACATCTGCAGCCTACTAGTATCCAGTTTTCCTGAGAGTCCAGGGGACCCAAAGATGCACAGTGTTCCAACAAAGCAAATCAGAAAGTCCATTAGTGTAGTGACTATTGATACAGCTTAACCTCTACAATGCCCCTTTCTTCAACATCCCATGTTTGATTTCAAAAATTAAAAAAACAGATAAGGAGTGTACTGTCTTGTAAATAATTTCTGGGATTTCTTTTTTTTTTTTAATTTTGTATTTATCAAGAAAAACAGTAAATTGAATTTAAAATGCTGATAAGTTAACAATAACTATAAAGAAAATAAAAATCATAAGCATGACTTATCAAGGGTGATAATGCAAATAATTTGCTACACATAATATTACTTTGTGTTCAGCTTTTCCCTCTGGATTTTTTTTTTTTTCCTATCCTTGTATATCCCCATTCAAAGTCCCTTCCCCCTCCCACCACATCAGGTCCTTTTTTCTTTCTCTACAACTCCCCATCCCCTCCCTGGGCAGGCTGCAGACAGTCCCATGGTCCCACTGATCCAATAAAGCTTAGTTCAGTCTCCTCTCCTGGCAAATCCAGTTTTGTCCCGCTGCCCTCAAGAATGAGTCAGGTGTTCCTATAGGTGTAGTGGGATCCTTAAACCTTCTGAAGCTAATAAATTATTCTATTTTAGAAAAAAAAGAAAAAGAAAGGGTACTTCATTTTTCTTCCTTAAATTGTATGCATTGATGTGTGTGTGTGTAGGAGGACAGAAGATGATATCTGGCATATTATGAATTTCTATCCATCTTTGTTTTTAGATAGAGTTTGTTAGAGAACCAAGAGTTCACCAGTTTAGATAGACTAGATCTTCAGACAGCTTCAGGGATCTGCTTGACTTTAATTCCATAATGTAGGACTTACAATTGTATATTACAATGGCTGGCTTTTTGCATGAGCTCTGGGCATCTGAATTTAGCATCTTCATGTTTGCATTGTAAGCACTTTACAGACTGAGCCATCCTGCCAGCACAGAGAAGCTTCTTACATTTTTATTTTATCTTTATTTTCTCCTTTAATTCACACTGTTATTTCCAGATATTTCATGCATGACTTTCATAGTATTTTATAACAAATGTTTCTTAGCATTATTAATTGTAACTTAATAATACTAATGTAAAGGTAATAACATTTATTAAATTAATTTATCTTTCCTTGGTCCCTTGACATATTTCAGAAAAAAATAATATAAATGTACTGTATTTTGAAAACATAACTATACCAATTTTGGGATAAATAAATAAAAATAAATTAATAAACAACCTAAATATAATGGATTAACATAAGAAAATCAGATCGAAGATGAAGTTAATTGTTTTAAATAAATTATTTTGAGATTAAATTATCTGTTATAAATTTTTAATATTTAATAAGCTTTAAGAACTATTTTTGTTCTAATTTTTTATTTGTAGATCAATGTTTTCTTGGAAATATACAGAAATTTTGTCTTATTCTTCCTACTTAAACTCAAACATTTAATATTATATTTTATTTCATAATTGATGATAGAAGTGCTGGATGTATAACACAAAACATCAAAGGACAAATAAAATTAAGGTTTCTTGAGATTTTGTTCTCAGGAATGCTTATGTAGTTCTGGCATTGTTTACATAACTTTCTTTTCTTAGAAATTTGCTTTTTAATTATATGTTCTTCACCTTGAAACTGACTTGAGAACATATTTTTTCTAAAGTAAAATGAACTGACCACAAGAATAAACATAAATGTATTCCTTTCTATTTCAAATCTTGGTCTAAATCATTAGGTGTATTTTGGAACTCTGAGTCAGTTGAGATGCTTCCAGGTTTCAGCAACTGCTTTGTGAGCATGTCTCACATGAAAAATAGTTAATAGAAGGCTCAAGAACAAGCTGTGCCTCTTAGGGAAGTCATTCCTCCAGTAGGCTCTGATGCTCTGGTGCCTCTTTTGCCAACTGGACAATTTGCCGCTTTAACCTTGAATTAAGTCCAGAAGTCCTGGCAGGCTTCCAGACATGAGCCAAACATGGAACCTATCAGGCAGAGATAATCTGTAATAACCCTGGTGTGTGCTTGTGTCCTTTAGTGATTAACAAATTGATCTGTAGTTATCACAATAACAAGGAAGGTTGGGTTCTAATTAGTGTGTATTAACTTCAGAGATGATTATACCTGGCCACTCAAGAAAAAAATGTCCTTGCATTATCATAAGTCATTTATCAATACCTATGCTTCTGGGGAAATCATTGCACAAAAGAAATTAATCTTAAGTTACTATACTAAATGGGCTAACACCTACTGTCACAGCCTTTAATGAAAGCATAACAAGATCCACAAAAGTCAATACCACACACTGATATCAGAGAAGCAGAAGTGTGTCTAGGGAAACAGTCAAATCCCTGATTTTTTTGACAACTTCCAACAAATAATTATTTTAACATAGGACAAGTATAGGTGACCCTCTGACAACTATTGGCCTGTTGGCTTTAGACATTAACTATCTAGAATTGCTTGACTTGGTGGAAAAGCAGAGATTCTGTATTACTATCATTATCTTTATTATGCAGAACTCAAAAACATGGGACTATTGAAACATCCAGCTCTGTGGACTGAGCAATGGCCAGATTTTCATCCTCTCCATTGTGATACAACCATTTTTGAGCTATCAACTATATCATGCAAGCTAATCAAAATTCCCCCTTTTTCCAATATACATATATATATATATATATGTGCCCCATATAATATATATATATATGTATATACTCTATCTTTTTAGTTAGAAATCCTTAGCAACACAGCATCCTATATTTCCTGTCATGAAAATCTTAAGAATCATATAATATGTAAAATTAACATTTATTTTAATCAATTAAGTAGGAAATAGGATTCACTAAATATTGATAGAAAACAATAAAAAAACAGATCTTAGGGTTCACAAGATTGCTCTACACAGATCCCACTCCCTCCAGAGGAACACCCTACCCAACCTTGATGTTGGGGTGAGGAAAATGGATCTACCAGGAGTGGATGCTGAACTGAACCACCTTGGAACCTTGGGATCTCCTACCCTTGCTGGGGAGGAAATAAGGAGATGGGGAGAACAAAGAGTGACTGGAAGGGGCAGAGGGGCAAGCGAGTTGAACAAGAGGATACATGGATATAAAATGAGAATTTATTCATAAGAAAAAAGAAAAAAGAAAACAACATTCCAAGCAAATTCTATTTCAAATGGATGAGTTCATTGCACATATTTCACACAGATATTTTTATGTAAATATACATAAATGAATAAAATGACAATTGATGAAAAGAGAGGCCAGGTGTTTGAAGAATAGGAAGACTATATGGGAAGGTTTAAAGGGAGGAAATTAAATTAAAAAATGTTACTATATTATAAAATCTAAATTGAAAATTAAAATTTCAAATGTATTTCTATTCCTACCACAGTAATTCTTCCATTACCCTCTTGATTAGTCATTTCTATATCCATGAGTTCTCTCTCCATACCCACTGAGTCTACTCATCACTTCCAGTTTGTGTATTCAGGTCATATTCTGGTGTTTGAGTAGCCTCTTAGGTCTTTATCCTAGAAAAACTAGTCCCATCCTCTCCAAGTAGATATCAATTTTCAAAAACTTCTCAGTTAGGCATTGGACATTCAACCATCTCCTAGATCTTTACTTGTATTTTGTCTGCCCTATATTGTCTTGTGCACAAAGTCACAACAGTTGTGAGTTTATATGTGCAACTCTTGTATTGCTTTAAAAAATATACTGTTGTATTGCTGTCACTCATTGCCTCTGACTTAAAACTTTTTTGGAATACTTTCATTCAAAAAGCTTAACTCTATTATCATTCTGATATGACAATAAAATTGCGTATTAAAGTAGTCAATATGAGTAAGACAGCATACATAAGAATATAAAATGAAGGAGCCAGGTTGAGGGAAGTATGGGCAAGTTACAATTATTCAATTTTAAATGAACAGTAAAAAAAAAACAAAGAAAGAAAAGCAGGCTTTGATTTTGGTTTGTTTATATTTTTTTAAGGAAAACACCTGAGATTTTTCATACAATCTTGCATCTTTTTAGTCTTGAAACAACCAGGAGTTGCTGAGTGTGGTAAGTAGGCAGAGCTGTTGAATAGTCAGTGTGGTGGATTAAAGAAAGTAATTTAGAAAGATGGTATAAACAAAGAGACCTGGAAGATCTAACTGCAGGAAAATAGGTACTTGCTTTTTTCCTTTCTGTTTCTCCAAAGTATGATGAAAGTTTATCCACACATTTAAGTGAGACTCGTGTTTCTGTGGCATTGGCTAAATACTGTCAGCTCAGAAATATAAAATATGATATTTAATTAAATCAGCTTTATGTTAAGGGACACTGCTTGCAATGGAAAACAAAAGAAAAAAACTGTTTAGCAGACAGATGATTTCACCTACATTTGTTTGGTAAGAGACTTCCAAAGTGGCATCTGGGAATTGGACAAGGTTTTGTATGTAGCAGAATCAAGACTGCCTATTGGCGAGTCCATAAAGGAGAATTAATGTTGTTGGATAATGTATATGCCTGCCAAAATGTCTGGCTAGTGTGGATTAATGGTTCATTTTGGAGAAGAAGAAAGCATCATGTGGAATGAAGCTGAATAATAAACTTCTGTGTAGGTACAGGATCTCAATGAGTGGCGGCAGGGAAATCACATCATCTTGGATTCTTGCTCAGAGGACATGATGTTGTGGAAGATGGCCCTGTGAAAATTAGTCTGGCAGACATTTCGAAAGCAATTTGGAAGTGTGAAGATTAGGAATTGAGAATAGCAAGAAGGAAATTACAGAATTTCATCTAAAAATAATCACAGTCAGAAATGGATTGGAATGGGAAAGGTGGGAAACAATTTTAAATTAAAAGTTGAAGTTCCTCCAAATGCTTTTTACAATTTTTATTGAGCTTTTTTTTTACCTCAGCTTTGGCATCAGGTATAATGTAGTAATTGTTTTGCTTTTCCCTTAGATCTGTTGAGGGTTCAGAGTATGAGAATACTTTCAGTATGATGCATGCTGAATAAATCTTTTCTACTGGGGAGCTATATTTTTCTAGTTATAATTAATTATAATGATGCTGGATTTAAATATTTCTGCTAAACTGAATTGTGTCATACTGTATGGAGTTAGTCTGTCTTCAGTAAAATGATAAGTTGTATTCTATTTACATATTCATTCAGTTAAGTACTATTAGACATTTCCTAAAGAAAATTACTGTGTCTGCCTTAGTAAAACCAAAAGAAAATTTCCATCAGTTTTTATTCTAAATTGAAGGAGTTAAAATTCATATAGCTACATATGTATTATGTTTCATAAACTAAATACTATAAAGAAATTATTTCAGGTTAATCATATTAAAAATACAACTTCAAAACCATAGTGGCTTTACAGAATCTTCTCAGTTTCGAGGGGTTCCACTTGTTGATTATTGTTGTTAGTGACTGTGCTACTGGTGTTATATTCAGGAAGTGTTCACCTGTGCCAGTGCTTTGGAGGGTATTTCCAATTTTGTTTCTATAGAGTTCAGAGTGGCTGGGTTTATGTTGAGGTCTTTGATCCACTTGGATTTGAGTTTTGTGCAGGGTGAGAGGCTTGGATCTATTTGCATTCCCATCCAGCTATAACAACACCATTTGTTAAAGATACTATCTTTTTTCCATTGAATATTTTGGACCTTTTTATCGAAGATCAGGTGTTCATAGGTTTTTGGGTTAATGTCTGGATCCTCAATTCTATTCCATTGATCCACAAGTCTGTTTTTATGCCAGTATCAGGCTGTTTTTATTATTGTAGCTCTATAGAATAACTTGAAGTCAGGGAAGGTGATGCCTCCTGAGGTTCTTTTGTTGAGCAAAATTGTTTTGGCAACCCTGGCTTTCCTGTTATTCCAAAGAAAATTGAATATTGTTCTGAAACTGAGAAACTTCTGTAAAGCCAAGGGCACAGTCAATAAGACAAAACAACAGCCTACAGAATGGGAAGAGATTTTCACCAACCCTACAAATGACAGAGAACTGATCTCTAAAATATATAGAAAACTCAAAAAACTAGAGCCCAAAACCTTGAATAACCCAATCAAAAAATGGGATTCAGAACTAAAAAGGGAATTCTCAGTAGGAGAATTACAAATGGCTGAAAGACATTCTAAAAAGTGCTCTTCATCTTTAGCCATCAGAGAAATGCAAATCAAAACAACTTTGCGATACCACCTTACACCTGTCAGATTGGCTAAGATAAAAGACACATATGACAACCAATGATAGAGAGGTTGAAGAGCAAGGGGAACACTCCTCCATTGTTGGTGGGAGTGTAAGCTTGTTTAGCCACTCTGGAATGCAGTATGGCAGTTTCTCTGAAAACTGGGAATCAAACTATTGGGCATATACCCTAAAGATGCACATTTGCACTTCAAAGGCATTAGCTTAACTATGTTCATAGCAGCATTATTCATTCAAGAACCTGGAAACAATCTAGATGTCCCTCAACTGAAGAATAGATTAACAAGCTGTGGTACAGCTACACAATAGAGTACTACAAAAATCAAAGCACACCCAAGCTGCAAACCACAACCACTGAGCAGCTTGGTATCTGAAACAACTTGACACCTTGCCCATTCCTTCCAGAGAAACACCTGACCCAGTCTTGATGTTGGGATGAGGAAAGCAGATTTGTCTGGAGTGGATTCTGAACTAAGACACCATGGATCCTTGTGACCTTCTGCCCTTGCTGTAGAGGAGATAAGGAGATGGGGATAAGAGAGAATGACTGGGAGGGGCAGAAGAGGGTAGGGAGTTTGAACAAGGGGATATATGGACAAAAAATGAGACTTTGTTCATAATATAAAAGAGTGGATTATACTTTTGTTCATTGTTATAATAAATTTGCTTCTTGCTACTTTCAAATCTTTTGATTCTAGAACATTGTGATAGGGAAATCAATCATGCAATCATCTCTATTATATCACCGGAATTTTCTCTCCTAGTTCTTGGTGGGTATATATTAATTTATTTATCACAATATATTTTATTCATTAAATATTTACAATAAATTTAGAAGGGGACATGAAGTCATTAACAAAGTAGAAAAAAATTTAAATTATTTTTGACAGGATTTTTTTCAGTCAACATTGAAATCAACTTACACCTTATGAAAATTTTCACAAATTATAAAATATGATTTTGAAATTTAGACAAACACAATTTTTCTAAAAATTATAAAAACATTACTTATAAATATAAGTATAGTTAATAAGATTTCAATTAAATTTTAATAAAATTAACAGTAAAAAAAATTGATCTTTATATAAAATGGAATTCAGTGAGGTTCTTTATAAGCATCATGTTTATTTAAGTACATTCTGAGCCTTTGGTGCATTGTTTCCAACCAGAAATTTGGGAATCTAAGGACTGGGGATTCATAGTTTGAGGAGGGAAGAACATATTGGACTAGCAGTCATGAGGATGAAAGAAGCTAGCATGTCAGATATCTAAAAAGAGACACATGTCTATATTAGTTACACTGAGACAAGGTGGTATTCCAAATATTTATTTTTTTATTATTTTAATTTTAAGATTATAGTATAATTGCACAGTTTCTTCCAATGGTTTTCTGCAAATTAATGTATTTTCCGATATTATATCTGTCCCATAATTTATAAAATTGACAAGAAAATTATGAGTAGTTCCAATAGTGGATACAGAGTTTTTGCTTTTATTATAAAGTTTTTCTGGAGCCATGTAAGTAGGTATGGTGATATTGAAGCACAGTTTTTAATTTTCTTCATATATATATATATTATTTGGTGATTTTTTATCACGCACCTCATCAAACTCAGTTATCAGTTCTCTCAGATTCATAACCACACTTGTGAGCTCCCCATTCACAAAACTGTCCATTCATGTTGCTCATTTACTTACTGGAGCATAATTAAAGTCCCTGTGGCCAGTCCCTAAAAGAAAACAAATCTTTCTTCACTCAGGAAATGGTATTTACTTGTTGCTTGTTGGTTAGTCTATATGGCATCTAATTATTGCACTGTAACTGGATATTTTTCTGTGTCCCACAACCATTCAGTCCCAAATAAACACAGAGGCTTATATTAATTTTTTAAAAAAGAGAAGCCTAAAGGAAATAATGAGAGGTATGTGCTAATGCTTTATGAACATAATGAGTAGAATAAGAAGAATAAAAATTCATGTAAATGTCTTTGAGTGAAAACTAAAGAATTATTGCTGGAATAGAATAAGCAGGTTCTACAAATGGAACATTTTGGTTTGGTCTAAGTTTTGAACTTTCTTTCATATGCAAATTAAGATGTTATTTTAAGCTCTGAAATTCTAATATATTTGTTTAATTTTATTTAGTATTACCATTAGTTAACCGGTTACCTCCGGAGGATAAAGGCTTCCAGAAAAGACTGGTGTTATTCTACAGTAGCCTCCCTTAATTAGATGAAGAATAGCCAAAAATCTTCAGTCTATTAGAATTAAGACATACTACAGCATAGGGGATACAATAACATGAATGATATAAAGTAGATGGTATTATTTCATAGTCACTAAAGTGTAACATAAGTATATATGTTTGTATAAATTACCATTGGCTCTGTCAATATGCAACCAGTTATTTTTTAGCACATTTGATTCTCTTTGGAGACAAAGAAGGTATCCTGTGCGCATATTTAAATGTTATCTGTTCTACGGAAGAACAAGACAATTGATTTTATAATCAACTTGCTAATTTTAATCTGTCATTATTAATATTATTAACATGAATAAAGAATATATAAATTGTATTAAAATATTTTAGCAACCCATTTCTGTTTATATTTTATAAGTTTGTTCTTACCTATCATTATGTATGACAAATTTCTCACTCCTCATTCTGCTACCTTTGTTTGTTTCTTTGTAATAATTAGAGTTTTTCTAATATGCTATGTTAATATTTGACTTATATGTCACAAACATTGCTTTGTGTATTTCTCATTGCCTGATATTTGCAATAATGTAGTGATTACACTGATAACTCAATAAATATTAAGATTATAACAAATATAAAATTTAGATTTTAAATATTTTTTGTAAATTTGTGTAGCAAACATTTTATACAACACATATATACATGACATATTGTGGTATTTTATCTACTTTTTATATTTCTATTTTTTACTTATCTAAATGCTAACAAACTGCAGATATAATTTTCAAAGATGCTTTTGTGTAAAATGTTTCAGATTAAAACATTAAGTTCCATAATATAACAGCTTACAACAAACAAATCCAGCATGCTTTTATTGTTTCTAAAATCTTTGCAGATCATTTCAGAAGGTCATAGCATAACAAGATATAATAGACATAAAATATAATGCACAAAATATTTGTTTTCTCTATCTAGGACATGGCACAATTAAGCTAAACATTCTTGTATCAGGTCTCATTGATAAATGATAAATTTATTTCCAGTTTTCTTCACATCATTTAAACAAAAGAGTCAATTATGTAGAACATTAAAAAATGATGGATCAAAGAGTGGTATAAATAGCAATTAGAAATAATGAATTCCTGCAGTAAAATGACAGTGAGCAGTCATGGAGTGACAGTGACTTAGCCAATCTGTTTATGAGAAATGACAATGAGGAGCAGAGTTGCAGAATGCGAAGCCTGTGACTGAGTGTGCATAGGACAGATTGATGAGGATGATAATATCTGTCATGTGAAGGAAAAATTTTAATGTTGATATATAGTCAGAGAAAAAATACTCATCCTTATAATATTTCATAGGATAATTATTTAAATGAATTCATACTAAGAGAATAATCATTACAGATTTTTATTTTAAATTTATTTAATTTTTTGTTTAAAAGTGATAGTATTTTAGTTTTCTTAAAAAATACTTATATTTTTGGTTTTGAGCATAGCCTTTAACAGATGTGTCATTTCTTGAAGCTGAACAAATACTTCAAGTGTCTTGGCATTACTTTTGCTGAGGAGTCAGCGACATCAAGGAAATACTAAAGTGAAATTCATATGTAATTTCAATTTAGTCAACAAAGACTTTATTGGGCTCATTAGGTTTGCATGGATGAGGAGTAATAGGAGGCTGAGAGGTAAAAACAGCTGCATCACTAAGATGTTTTACCGTATCTATGTGAAGAACTCATTAAGCTTATAATGGTATCTGTCTTCAGTTAGCCTTCATATCCTATAAACTCTGTTACCTTCAAAGATCATGTGATACTAGGTGCCAGGACAGACATAACTAGATACCTGGGGGAGAGATGGTTGACTATTCTTATGCTATTGTAGTAGATTTAGCTATTAATCTAATTCATTGCTTCAGGTTAATGGAAGATTGGTAAAATTGTTCATATAATACATTTTTATTGTAAATAAGGTGTAAGGAGCTGGGGAGATGGCTCAGAAATTAAGAGGAAATATAACCCATGAAACCATAAAAAATCAATAATTCCACAGAAGAATACTCCAGAGAAAGGAAATACAAACAAGTTACCAACAAAAACTGGCAGGAAATATCAATCAGTGGTCACTAATATCCCTTAATATCAAGGGACTCCACTCTACTATAAAACATCACACACTAACAAGATGCATACAACAACAGAAGCCATCCTTCTGTTGCCTACAAGAAACACCTAAACCACAAAGACAGACACAGGCTTAGAGTAAAGGGTTGGGAAAAGGTTTTCTAGTCAAATGATCCTAAGAAACAAGCAGGGGTGGCCATTCTAATTTCTAACAAAATAGACTTTAAACTAAACGCAATTAAAAGGGACCAAGATGGTCATTACTTATTCATCACAAGAAAAACTGGTCAAGAGGAAATTTCAAACCAGAATATTTATGTCCCTAATATACAGGCACCTACCTATGTTAAAGATACACTGCTAAAGTACGAATCCAACATCAATTCTTACACCCTAATAATGGGAGAGTTCAATATCCCACTTTCAACTCTGGATAGGTCAAGCAGAGACTCAACAGAGAAATAAAGAGTCTAAAAGATATTATGATGCAAATGGATTTAATAGAAATCTACAGAAGCTTCCACCCAAAAGCAAAGGAATATACATATTTCACAGCACATCATGGAACTTTCTCCAAAATTGACCAAAAAATGAAAATAATCCCTTGTAACATATTGGACCACCAGGGCCTAAAGTTACAGTTCAACAACATCAAACATAAAAGAAAGCCTACCAACTCATGGGAACTAAACATCACTCAGCTGAACCATCTCTGGGTTAAGGAAGAAATTAAGAAATCAAAGTCTTCCTAGAATTTAATGAAAGTGAATCCACATCATATCCAAACTTGTAAGACACAATGAAAGCAATCTTAAGAAGAAAATTCATAGCGCTAGATGCCTACATGAAAATCCTAGAGAAATCTAACACTAGAGACCTAACAGCTCAGCTAAAAGCATTAGAACAATTAGAAGAGAACTCACCTAGAAGGAGTAGATGGGAGGAAATAATCAAATTTAGAGCTGAAATCAATACAATTGAAACAAAAAGAACAATACAAAGAATCAATGAATCCAAGAGTTGGTTCTTTGAGAAAATCAACAAGATAGATAAGCCCTTAGCCAAACTAAAAAAAAACAGAGAGAGAGTGTTCAAATCAACAAAATCAGAAATGAAAAGGGGGACATAACAACAGACCTCCAGGAAATACAGAGAATTATCAGACCATACTTTGAAAATCTGTATTCCACAAAAATGGAAAACCTAGAAGAAATGGACAGCTTTCTGGACAGGAACAATCTACCAAAATTGAATGAAGATCAGATTAGTTAACTAAACAGGCCTATAACCCTTAAGGAAATTGAAGCTGTCTTTAAAAGCCTCCCCCAAAATAAAAGCCCTGATCCAGATGGTTTCAGTGCCGAATTCTACCAGACATTCAAAGAATTACTGCCATTACTCTTCAAACTATTTCACACAGCAGAAACTGAAGGAATATTGCCAAACCCTTCTATGAGGCCACAATTACCCTAATACCCAAGCCACTCAAAGAAACAACGAAGAAGGAAAATTACAGAACAATTTCCCTCATGAATATTGATGCTAAAATTCTCAACAAAATTATAGCAAACCTTATACAACAATGAAGAAAAATATCATCCACCACCTCCAAGTAGGTTTCATCCCAGAAATGCAGGGCTGGTTTAACATATGAAAAACTGTAAACGTTATCTGTCATATAAACAAATTAAAGGAACATAACCACATGATCATATCCTTAGATGCTGAAAAAGCCTTTGACAAAATCCAACAATCCTTTGTAATTAAAGCCCTGGAGAGATCAGGAATACAGGGAGAATATATAAATATAATAAAGGCGATTTACAAGAAGCCCACAGTCAGTATCAAACTTAATGGAGGAAAAACTCAAAGCAATCCCACTAAAGTCAGGAACAAGACAAGGATGTCCTCTCTCCCTTTATCCATTCAATATAGTTATCAAAGTTTTAGCTAAAGCAATAAGAGAACGAAAGGAGATTAAGGGAATACTAATTGGAAAAGAAGAATTGAAACTATCTCTATTTGCAGATGATATGATTGTATACATAAGTGACCCACAAAATTATTCCCAGAAACTGCTGAGGCTGATAAACACCTTCAGCAATGTAGCAGGATTGAAGATTAACTCAAAGAAATCAGTAGCCCTTCTATACGCTAAAGATAGAAGAGCTAAAATAGAAATAAGGGAAACATTACCCTTCATTATAGCAGCACATAGTATTAAATACGTTGGAGTAACTATAACCAAAGAAGTAACAAACCTATTTGACAAAAATTTTAAATCACTGAAGAAAAAAATTGAAGAGAATATCAGAAAATGGAAAGCTCTCCCATGTTCCTGGATAGGTAGGATCAACATAGTAAAAATGGCAATTCTACCAAAAGCAATCTACAGATTCAATATACTGCCGATCAAAAACCCAACACAATATTATTTGGACCTTGAAAGAACAATACTCAATTTCATTTGGAATACCAAGAAAGCCAGGATTACCAAGACAATTTTACTCAACAAAAAAACCTCAGGAGGTATCACCATCCCTGACTTCATGCTATACTATAGAGCCTCAGTAATAAAACAGCCTGGTACTGGCATAAAAACAGACTTGTGGATCAATGGAATAGAATTGAGGATCCAGACATTTGAACACTCTCTCTCTGTTTTTTGATTAATTTGGCTAAGAATGGGATTCAAGAACATATTGACTCTGTATCTGATACTCTCCAAAATTCAGCTCTCCATAAACAAAAGATCTAATCATTCAATCATATAGAATCATTTACATTGGGAGTAAATTTTTCTGAGACCTTCAATTTACACTGGGAGTAAATTTTTTTTAAATTTAAATTTAAAATTTAAATTTAAAGTAAATTTATCTATCTTGTTGACTTTCTTTTTCTCATGGAGAATTCCATTCTGATTCCCAATAACTTTTTCAAGATTACTGTGCATTCAGGTTCCCTTCATATAGAAAAAGATTACTTTTGCTATTATCCAAAGAAAATATTATTTTCTTGAAATATCTTTCTTTTAATGTTCTCACTTCATTTTTGTACAAGAATGTGGATCTTTTTTTTCTTCTTAAATTTTTATTGTTTGAAAATTTCATATGAATACAGTCTGTTTTGATTAAATCTACCCTCCTTCTTCTCCTTCAAGTTATATTTCTCCCATAACTTCAACACTTCTCTGCACTATTTATTTATTATTTTAACTTACTGTTTAAACCATTTAGCTTTGTCATTATGCAAAGATGTATCTGGCCATCCACTGGAGCATAGATAAACTACTAAATCAATCACTTGATTAAAACAACAACAACAAAAAAAGCCAAATAACAAAAAAAAAAAAACCCAAACAAAAACAAAACTGAATTTCTTTTAGTAGCCATCAAACATGAATAACTTCTCAGCTATCACTGGGATTTTATGAAAAACTGCTTCCCAACATGCATGCCATATTGTTTGCTGGCATGATCTTGTGTAGGTATTATATGTTCCAATACAACCACTAAGAGATCTAATGTACAAGGGTCCTGTCATATCTAAAAAAAAAACAATATTTTTCATCTGTTTACTGCAATATCTGGCTTATATATTCTCTCTGTTCTCTTTTATGAGATAATCTCTTTTCCTTGGGCAAAAAAATCATTTAAGGATAAGCACTCTTTGTTGTCTTTTCTTCACCTTAGGATGGCGGATCTTACTCAAACTGACAAATTAGAATGCCCAACTGACTTTTCTACTAAAGGGTTCAATTAGAGTCCTTTCTTTTTGGTTAAAAGTGTAAATTGAAGGTCTCAGAAAAATTTACTCCCAATGTAAATGATTCTATATGATTGAATGATTAGATCTTTTGTTTATGGAGAGCTGAATTTTGGAGAGTATCAGATACAGAGTCAATATGTTCTTGAATCCCATTCTTAGTCATTTATGACTTACCTCTGATTTTATATTCTGTAAATTATCAAGCAAATCCTGAAAACTTATAAGTGTTAAGTTATTAGACCACAAGCTTTGAGTAACCAAAATTATGTCATCAGATAGAATCTGAAATCTATAAAAGATATTTTTGTGTTGCTCTAACCAACTTTCAGGATGTTACAACCAATTTATTTGAATTGAAAAGAAGAAATAAAATCATGATTTTCCTCCCTAGGTGAGTATAAAAACTATAACTGTTTCTATATAGATATGCATTTTTTGATCAAACTGAATCCATATAATTGGGTCAAGGTCACTCCAGTTTGACTGAGAATGAACAGTGTCTTATTACCTTCAGGTAAAATATGTTTTCTTCTTTCAAAATATGTGCTTAGGAACAGAAGAGCTCTGATTTTGTGAGTAGAATAGATGTCACAATGATCATATATATCAGAGGTCATATTTTATATCCTCAGAACATTGCCTGGTTTGAAATTATGGAGATTAATAGAGGCAGAGAATGAAAAGCCAGTGCTTATAAGTAATAGAATGTAAGTGCTTTGTGAGTGTATTATTACTGTAAAGAGAAAAATAGATGTTCTATAAAGAATGTTTCAAATAGTTTTTGTTTATTTTCCTTCCTCAGCTCCTTTAGATTTTCTCATCTTTCCACCTATGCAACTTCATGTTTTTCCCTCTTCAATGAAAAAAAACAACAAAACCCATGTTAAAAAAGTTAATAAAGCCCAATAAAATATTATGTATTATGTATATATTCTCTGTAAATCATTGTATCACTCAATTGCTCAGAGAAACTTCATTTTACTTTGGTGTGAATTCACACAAATATCGCAGCTTAAAAATGTGCAGAGTGAAAGGGTATGAAGCATTCAGCCCTAAATGACATTTTTTTTGTCTCAGTACAATTTATTTTATTTTTTAAAACAAAATCAAACATAATAAGATAGAACAAAAACCATCATATTGTGCTTGAATGAGGCAAAGCAACAGAAGGAAAGAGCGCCCAAAGAAGGCACAAGATTAGAGACCCACATTCAGGAGTTCCATCAAAATTCTTAACTGAAAGCTATAATGTACACACAGCAGACCTGGTACAGACTATGCTTGTGATTCAATCTTTGTGAGTTCATATGAACTTTCTCAGTTGAGTGCCTTGTTCTCCTGGTGTCCTTTATCCAGGCTAGCTCCCACACTCCTCTCTCTTCTTATCCAGGGTACCTTGAGTTCGGAGGGCAGTTATTTTATAGAGACATCTCACATAGAGATGTGTGTTCCAATGTATCTCTCACTCTGTGTATTGTGTACTTATGTGTCTTTGTATTTGGTACCATCTGCTGCACAAGGAGGTCTATATGATGAGTTGTGATTAAAACACAATTCTATCAGTATAGCAGAATATCATTGATGATCATTTTGTTAATTTTTAATAATCCAGTGGTATTTAGTTTTATACTAGGTCTCTGGGCTATGTAGTCTCTGAGTCTTGGTCATCCAAGGAGTATAAGTCTTCCATCTTTTATTATTATTATTATTATTATTATTATTATTATTATTAAAGTCACATTTTCTATCCATGTATATCCTTATTCAAGGTCCCTTCCCCCTCCCACTCCCTCAGGTCACTCTCTCTTGTCCACATCTCCACATCTCCTCTCCAGCATGGGCAGGAGGTCCCAAGGTCCCAATGTCCCATTGTCACAATGTCCAAATATTGCTCAGTTCAGTCTTCACTCCTGGCAAATCCAGTTTTCTCCCCAAAACATCGAGACTGAGTCAGATGTTCCTCTAGGGGGAATGGGATCCAAGGTGTCAGTCCCAGGTGTTTCAGATCCCAAGCTGTTCAGTGGTTGTGGTTTGCAGCTTGGACATGCTTTGCTTTTTGCTTTTTAGACTAGAGACCACTAGTGAGTAAGTACATCCCCTGCTTATCTTTCTGGATTTGAGATACCTCGCTCAGAAGGATATTCTCCAAATCCATCCATATTCCTGCAAATTTTAGGATATCATTTTTTCTTACTGCTAAGTAGTACTCCATTGTGTAAATGTACCACAGTTTGTTAATCCATTCTTCAGTTGAGGGGCATCTAGGTTGTTTCCAGGTTCTTGTTATTATGAATAATGCTGCTATGAACATAGTTGAGCTGAACCACTGAAGCCATTGGCAGACACCTAGAAGTCTTCCATCTTTTAAAGTGGGCTTTCTTCAAATAGGGAAATGACATTGGTTATTTACTCTTAAAAGATTGTGCCATAATTGCTTTATTATATTTTTCAGACAGAACAGATTGTAGACCAAAGTGCTTATGTGTTTTTTTGAGGGGTAGGGGTAGCTTGCAGAGTACTTTTCCATATCAAAGTTGTTCTAAAATGGGAGTAAAGTTTCTATGTAAGCACCATCTCCAGTTCTACTTTTCTAAGTTCAAAGACTTGCTTGGGTGCTTTCTTCAGAAATGGAGACTTGTTGTAAGATTGTGAAGATAAATCTATTGCCTGAAGAATTACCTGGGCAATTTTTTGACCAACAATTCAATGTGATGCTACCCATTCTCATGGAATCTTTATTTGGTGACAAAAGATGATCACTTGTGACCCATCTCTTTCATTAGAATAATTACATTATTAGGATCACCCTCATATGTTAGGGCTTTTCACTACTACTCCTCAAATGTGCCTCAGTTGTAGCTATTTCTGTCTATATTTTTCTCCTTAACCCAGTTTCCTTTATCACTTCTCACTTAATCCTCCCAGTCCCGTACCTTCGCCAACCCATAAAATATATTATATTTCCCCTTTCCAAGAGATCCATGTATCTTACCTTGTCTCTTCCTATATGCTAACTTCTTTGAGTCTGTAAATTGTATGTTGGTTGTCATTTATTCAATGGCTAATATCTACGTATAAGCTAATAAATACAACATTTACCTTTCTGTATCTGTTCCCTCACTCAGTATGACTTTTTCTTGTTCCATTCTTTTGTATGCCAGTTTCTTGATACCATTATTATTTAAGAGCTGTTTAATTGTTAATTATGCAAATGTATCACATTTTTCATATATATTCATCTATAGAGGGACAACCAGCTTATTTATAAGTTCTTGCTATTTTGAATAGAGCAGCAATGAACATGGATAAGCAAGTGTTCTTATGGTAGAATGGAATACCCTTTGAGTAGATGATCAAGAGATTCTATCTAAGATGACTCTTGAGATATAATGAGTCTCATCTTTCTGAGAAACTGGTGCTATATTGATTTTCACAGTAACTATGCAAGTTTGCACTTCCACTAGCAATGGAGAAGTGCTTTTTCTTCTCTCAATCCTAGTCAGCATGGGCTGTCACTCCTGTTATTGACCTTAGTCATTCTGAGAGTTGTAAGATGCAATCTTGAAGTAGTTTTGATTTGCATTTTCCTGATGGTTAATGAAGTTAGACATTTTCTTAGTGTTTCTCAGACATTCAAATTTTCTCTACTGAGAATTACCTGTTTAGATCTGTTCCTGATTTTTAATCGGAATATATATATATATATATATATATATATATATATATATATATATATATATAATATTGAGTTCTCTGTATATTTTGGACATTTGTCCTTTATTGGATGGATAGTGGCCAATTTCTTTCTCTCATCGTCAGAGATTTATTCAGTGGAGGAGGCAAAAAAAATGTAAAAATTAGAGGATGTGGATGACTGTTAGAAAAATGGATCTTCCGAATATCACAGGACTAATGCAATATGAACTCACAGAGAATGATATAGAACCTGCTTATAATTAAACCAAGTCACATAGTTTTTTTGTTAATATATATTTTCTTCTCATTTTTAAAATACAAACTGCATTATACATGCTTCAGTTTATGATGATAGAAAAAACCAATGGCACTAGTATGTCAGAACTTAAAAATTCCTATGCCGCTAGCAGGATGTTGATGTCTTTTAAAATACTACAGAAATAAGTGAATTAAATGTAAATGTAGAAGTTGTATTTATGCTTGTGCACATATTTGTTTTTATGGGTGTAGATATACAAGCAAGGCATGTGTATGATGGTCAGAGGACAACTTGTGGAAATTGTTTTTTTCCTTATACCATATGATTCTGATAATTGAACACTGGTTGTCAGAATTAGTGACAATGCCATTACTCATAGAGCTATCTACCTTGCCCAAAATATACTTGTTTTGAACATTTTCATTCAAGTCATCCAAGTAGTTGTGTCTTGAAAAAATTCTGATTCTATGTAGATACATTTTAGACATTGTCACTGACAAATACAACTTTTATGAGTTTCTGGTAACCAGAAAATGATGGTTTGAACACCTTAAACCTTGATACTTGTGGCAGTTTGAGTGCAGTTGTACCCCATAATCTCATAGTGGGTGTCACAATTAGGACATGTGGCCTTGTTAGAGAAAATGTGTCACTATGGTGAAGGGCTTTGATGTTTCCTGTGTTCAGGATACCACCCAATGTCTTAGTAGGCAGCCTGTTGCTTGTGAAAGGTAGGTATCACATCTGCCTTCATGCTCCCCATGACAATTGACTGGACCTCTGAAGCTCAGCAAGCCACTCCAATTAAATACTTTTCGTATATGAGTTATGATATCTCTTTACAACAGTAGAAACCTAGCAAAATACTATTTGAAGCCTATATAAATACCTTTTTATTTACTTTAGTAAATTTTAAGATATGATTAGGGTTAAATATAAATTAATCCAAGTTATTATTTCTGTAAAATAATGGATAATTGCTTATTTACATAAAAATGATTTTCAAAATATTAATTACTGAAAATAAAGGTTTTATTTTATACATCAGAAATCAATATCCTTTTAAAAAATAAATTGAATAATTTTCATTTTATACTAGTTATTAAATTTGAAATAATGTGTAAATAAACATCACATATTAAATAAATAGTAAACTTGAAGAATTCATGCATGAGGTTGATAATTAGTGATTACACATACATAGAAGCCTTAATAATTATTATGCGTTAATAGGTTTCTGAAAAATTACAGTTCTAATAATATGAAATCAGAATTTAATGACTATTAATAAATCTGTATTTACTTGTAGTTTTTCATACTAATAAAATTAACAAAAAGTACTCTTATGGTTGAATTTTGATATTTTCCAGGGTGGGGTATAACTAAAACATAAAGGTTTTATATACATGATATAATGTACCATACTAATATATGTGTATGTGGTAAGATGATTACATAAGTTTTAGTCACTGTTCCATTTGTGGAAGGAGTCACCATGACCATGGAAAATCTTGTAAAATAAAGTATTTAATTGGAATGTGCTTATAGTTTCAGAAGTTTAGTCCATTGTCATCAGGGCAAAGAACATAGTAGCATTCATGATACATACCAGAGTAGTTGCTGGCAGCTATTTACTGATCCGAGAGCAGAGAGATATAGATAGAGATAGTGATGAAAGTGACAAGAGACAGAGACAGATAGATAGAGCTTGGCCTAACATGGATTGTGAAACTTTAAAGCACATCCACCATAACATACTTTCCCCAACAAAGCTACCTGCTCCTGTGACCAAGTGTTGTAAAAGATTTCAGGGCCCATTTGGGCCAGAGGTTCTGACCTTGCCCATGGTGACTTTTATCCCCCAAAGAAATGAATCAGACACTAATGTTAATTTTATACTGTTTGATCTATGTCTCAAGCACATTACTAGCTAGCTCTTTCATCTAAATTCAACTCATTTCTAGTATTCTACCTGCCATGTGCCCCAGACCGTGGCTCACCTGGATTCCTTACATGGTTCTTTGGAGACTGGATGGAGATTGACTGATTTTGCCCTTCTTCTACCTGTCTCTACTCTGATTTCCTGCCCATTGATATGGTCCTCACCATAGGCCAAAATAGTTACTTTATTTACAGCATCACATTCAGAAAACAGTCCTACCACAATCAAGCATTCAAAAATTACCTATGGGAGACATTTTGTTTGTTTGTTTGCTTTATTATGAATAAAGTCATATTTTTATCCATATATACCCTTGTTCAAACTCCTTTCCCCCTCCCGCCCCTTCCAGTCACTCTCTGTTCTACCCATCTCCTTATCTCCTCCCTAGCAAGAGATGGAGGTCCCAAGGTCCCAATGTAGCTTAATTCAGCATCCACTCCTGGCAGATCTACTTCCTCACCCCTACATCAGGACTGTGTCAGGTGTTCTTTCGGAGGGAGTGGACTTAAAGGTACCGGTCCATGGTGATTCAAATCCCAAGCTGTTCAGTGGTTTTGGTTTTCAGCTTAGATGTACTTTTCTTTTTCTTTAAAGTTCACTAATGAGTGAGTACATTCTCTGCTTAACTTTCTGGGTTTGCGATACCTTGCTCAGGAGGATATTCTCCAAATCCATCCATTTTCCTGCAAATTTTAGGATATATATATATTCATATATATATATATATATATATATATATATATATTACTGCTGAATAGTACTCCACAGTTTGTTAATCCTTTCTTCAGCTGAGGGACATGACATCTATGTTGTTTTCAGTTTCTTGCTATAATGAATAAAGCTGCTATGAACATAGTTGAGCTAATGCCTTTAGAGTGCAAATGTGCATCTTTAGGGTATACACCCAGAAGTGGTATTGCTGGGTCCTTGAGGAGATTGATTCTCAATTTTCTGAGAAATTGCCATACTGCATTCTAAAGTGGCTGAACAAGCTTACACTCCCACCAACAATGGAGGAGTGTTCCCCTTGCACCGCATCCTCTCCAGCATAGGCTGTCCACTGTGTCTTTTATCTTAGCCAATCTGACAGGTGTCCGGTGGCATCTCAAGGTTGTTTTGATTTTCATTTCTCTGAGCCATTTTTAGTCAAACCTCCATACATAATAATGCCACTGTTTATCAGCTTGCCTAATTAAAATTTACTTTATATTTGGGTACAAAACTAACGGAATCACTATGTTGTTATTTAGTGTAGTCACTCCTCTATATAGTATGCTTTTATTTTAATGATTAATATCAGAATATATTTATGCATAATTTAATATATGTCTAAGTATATTAGTGTACATATAAAAGCTAGTAATTGAAATCTGTACATAACAGAGAACAAATTTGTACATAACAGAAACCAAAAAAGGAGTTTTAGTAAGATGGAGAGTAAATGAAATTAGCCTTTATTGTGCAGTCTGAGTTCATTTTTCAGTAGTCTGCCCAGGTCGCAAACCTGGCAGCTTTCTTACAGAATGTACTCTTACATATTAAAATACATCAGTTCTTGTCCTTTTATAATACCCTTGAGTATTTTTTGGCTGAGAAAACTTGTTAAAATAATGAAGGTTTTCTTTTTTTTTTCTCCTAGAGAAGTTAAACTGTTAATGGTACTCATGGTACTTTTACTTAGACTGTTAAAAAAAGTTATTGTTTTTAGCTCAATACCACAGGCCAGGCTGTGGGGGTCCCCTACTCACATTCTCTTTGTAGTCAATCAGACAAGCAGCTTCTCTTTGCAAGTCTTTCCAACGAACTGTCTTTAACTATATTAAGCACAGTTAGAAAAAGAAGAGAAAAAAAAAGAAGCTTTGTGGGTGATGACAGCTTCTGAACTTCTTTCCTTGTCCTTCCATCCTCCTTTCCTCTCGTTCTTTCCTTCCTCCTTTACAATGCAGATCATCCATACCATGGGGAATAGGAACGACAGACCCCCAAAATGTCCTATTCATGTATAGTGATAATCTGAGTACTTCAAAGATATTTCAATAAAAAATGTGAGTATTACTTAATAACATGGACAAACAATTTAAGAGCCTGGTGTCAGAGGAAGTGACACACTTTCTTATATTTATTATCACCTGAAACATTTGAAACTGACATATCAAATTAGAAATTTCAATAGAGCATGTGTAAGCTCTGTATAGTATTCAGTTACGTGGCTAGAATAACAATGAAGCATCTTCAAATAGTGGGAAAAAACCACACAATAAGCTATGTTAGAATAGCCACACTGTGCTCAGAGCCCCCAAGAGCACATGACTTCAGCCTGGGTAACCTTCTTTGTTTAACCCAGGTTTTCATGTAAATCCCCTCTCCTCAGCAAAACTGAAACTTTGTTCAATTTTCTCACTTTTGGAAGATAGTCCAGGAGATCCAGCAAACCCCTCAATTAAAGTTTAAAAGCAGAGTCAAGGATACATACACCTGGGCAATCCCAATCCACGTGTGAAGCCTTCCACCATAACCCAATTGTCAGGTTTTTAGTAGCCTCATTTAGAACTGTAGGAATCTCTTTCCTGAATAAGTTCTCCCTCTAGTTAGTATTCTTTCCCCTTCCTTTCCTAGCAGGAGAATTTTGGTAAAATAAGTATTTTAGAGGGGGTTGGTTCCTTATTTTAACAATCTGATAGATTGACAGACACAAAAGTCACCTTAGGAGGTCTTCATTTCTTCCAGGCCATTTATAAATCCTTACCTTTCTGTTTCATCACCTCCATCTTGAGGCACAATATGTCTGTGTCTGAAACAAATATAGTCAACAGACTTCAAGATGGTTGACAGATATAACATTATTGAGTTCACCTGAGAACAGTTTTTGAAACTGCTTTGCTTTTTGTTACTTTAAGAAGGGTTGGCACAATCAATATCATCTTGTTGGTTTGATACAGAGGCTCACCATGAATCCTAGACTGGATTTAAATTTATAGCCATCTTGTCTTAGTTTAAGTGTTAGGAGTACAGCCTATTACTAGCATGGCCAGTGTGAGTTTATTTCAGTTCTAACAGCTCCTTGACCAAATATTTCTAAAGATATTTCTGATTAACCATATGGTTATTTGCTTTCCAGGGACCCAATTGGGATGGTGCCATTTAAACCTATATTGCAGGAATAAATGACAGGTGGAAGAGACTTAGTACCAATAAATCCCTTAGATACATTTAAGCAACAGGTGTATGAGGATGGCTCTTGGGTCAAAGATGCTTGAAGCCAATTTTATCTTGTGGGAAATATTCTACCATTTCAAAACATATTGCTTAAGTTCCTTTGACAAAAGTTGTGTCTGTAGAATATTAGCAGACCATTCAGTTATGAGTTTAAAAAAAATACAATTATTATATAATATATTTCAATTATCTCTAAAGCTTTACACAATAATGACCAATACAAGTAAAACTATTTTGAAATCTAAGCAACCATATATATAATTACTTTACAGATATATAATTACTCAACACCTCTTAATCTTAATGAGGCTTTTATTATTTAAGAATAATCTACACATAGAGCCAACAATTACCATCATGACACAGAAAAACTATATAAAAACTATTTATAAAACAAAAATAATGTTCATTTTTTAGCTTAATAAACTAGAACAATAGTCATGTAATCCTTGTTACTCTCTATGCAGTGGCATAAAAGAACATAGGAAGACATTACCACTGTGTGACATGGTGTTACATTTTTACAAATTACCTGAGTGAATAAACCTAATTTCATTTTCAGGTATATTTGAACAAATTTTGTCAAGATAAGTGCTTGGTGGTGATGATGGTGTTCTAAGACATCCCTAGAATTTTACCAGTAAAATCACAGGGTATATGCTGTCCAATAATTAGGTATTAATTCCTAGCAGATTACATTTGTATCTACAAATATTAGAAAATTCCAACAGCCCCAGTTAAAGTAGTGAACAATATTAATGTCTTTTTTGTTGTTCCTAGAAACATGGTCAGAAATCCACTCTTCCCTGGAATTATACTCTGGTAGTAATGTCTGCCAAGTAGATTCTGGTAGCAACTGTTAAGTTTCCTAATTTGTTTCTAATTTTTCTGGCTAGAACAAACTAATTCTCATAAGTTTCTTAACCAGCCATTAAAAGGAGGTGAGAAATGCTTGAGGCCTTCAGCAGAATACCATTTCTGCCTTGTAATATTAATAATTTTCAATTGCTATTCCATTGAATAGGGTTAGAGTTAGGGTTAGGGTTTGCCCCATCCATTCTGTATATCCTGTTTATATATAAAACAAACTAATAAATAAATTAAAAACACATTATTTATTTTTCACCACATGAAACTTACTTTCTGATCACAAACATTTTTATATTTTTAGATTCATATTTTTGTGCATGAGTATTTTTACCAGCATCTATGTTTATATGTAGAGTTTGCCTGGTGACTGAAAAGGTCAAAAGAGGAAATAACACCGTATGGATTTGAGTTATGAGTAATTGTGGGTGATGTGCAGATGCTTAGAACAGGACTTATGCCCTCTGTAGGAACATCAAGTGCTCTTAATTCTTGAGCATTTTTCCAGTTCTCATAAGAAGGTCTTTCTTGAAACAATTCAGGGACATAACAGAATTGCTATTATTATTACTCTGTTATCAACAATCATCCTAATGATTACTATCAACAATTAATGCAAACAAACAAGTGTTTTGGGAGATGGTAATTCTTGCAGTTCCTGAGCGAAGATTCTCATACAGACTATTACTTCAGAATTATTCACTAATAATTGAGTACATACCCACTGAAACTAATATATTTACTCTACGTGCAGTTTTTACAATGACACAGTGTTAATTCATTATTTCCCTTAGATACCAATTTACATAAAGAAAAATAAATAAATTTAAATACTTTTTATACTCTAACTGTCTCATTTTCTTGTGAAACTTTTCAGTTTAAATTCGTGCTGAGAAATGAGACAGATGGACAGCTGGTATTGAAAATATCCTAAAAAGAATCTGTGTCATTAGCTTCAGGTTTTATTTTTTCGGCATCCTGCAGGTGTCATAGATCTTCTTTTTATCAGGCTCTGTCCCTGGGTTATATTGATTACAGTATTACCTGAGTAAACAAAAAGGGCAACCAGTTTCATAGTTACAGCTACAGCATTAGACTCACACTGATTTTTCTAAAATCTGTCCACTTACAATCTAATATATATGCTTTCTTTTTACAAATGCCTACAAGACAACATACAGTGTTCAGATCACTAGTGTGTATGTGTCTTTCAAGAAATCAGTTATTTTAGAGAGTAATATTATATAGAAATGTAAGTTCTGAACAAAATAGATATCTTGACAGAGGAAATTATTTTGGGGTTAAAGACATACCTGGTGCTCTCAGGAATCCAAAAGGTTGAACCTAGTTAAGACTTCAAGCAATAGTAGAGAGGATGACTAAACTAGCCTTCTCCTGTAATCAAATTGATGAGCACCTTAATTTTTATCGGAGAATCTTCATCCAGCAACTGATGGAAGCAGACACAAAGATCCACAGCTAAACAATTGGCTGAGCTTCCAATCCAGTCTAAGAGAGGGAGCCATGGGGTCAAACTCATGGTTAGGAAAACGACAGACAGCTGACCCAAGCTATTGGGAGCTCCTTGACTTTGTACTGACAGCTGGAAAACCTACATGAGACCAAACTAGGCCCTCTGAATGTGGATGACAGTTGATGGGCGGGGGGCTCATGGTAGTGGAACTAAGATATATCCCTAGAATATGACTGACTTTTTGGAGCACATACAGTAAGATACCTTGCTTAGCCTTGATGGAGGAGGGGACTTGGTCATGCCTCAACCTGGTAACTCAGACTTTCTTGATGCCCCATGAAAGGCATTATACCCTTTGAGGTGTGGATGGTACAGTGGAGTGGAGAGAAACTGGGGATCAGCAGAAGGAGGGGAAGAAAGGGGAACTGTAGTGGGTATGTAAAAAAATTTAAAAAAAAATCTAAGTAAAAACTAGAAATATAAGTTTTGACCAAAACCAATTTAAATAACCATATAGTAATTGGAATACATTTATGGGTGGGCATATAATTATCTATATAATCATATATGTTTATTTATGACTTACAAAGTATGTTAATATTGAACTATTCATGAGAATTTACATATGATACATATTTAACAGCCACCACTACTTAATTTTTGTAAAAGTATTTTACAAGCAAAGATTCTGAGATGAAAGTGCTAGCTGAATTTCTTAAAAATTACAATCTAAACCTAATTTTATCTTATTTAGAACAAGATTCATTTTATACTGAGGAATGCTTCCCACTTGCTGCACTTTTCAAACTAATACCATATTATTTTATTTTATCATTTTTCTACTTATACTAAAGGGCCAGGAGTTTATCAGTCCCAGATTGAAGAAATCACAAAGCATTTAGATTGACAGTAGTGATTATGATGCACAGCCACACCACAAACTTAGTTATTAATTAAATAATGAATATTTAAAAATTAGTGGTTTATATAATGTGATTGATTGATCTATCATTCATTTCCACTGTCCAGAGTCTTCATATTTTCATTACATATTTCACAATGTATTTTATTTCATTTGATATATTTCAAAGTTAACTTTCATCAATAAAATTCAAAGAATATAAAGTGGCAGGCATCATTTGTTTGGTACCCCTACAAAAGAAGTCAAAGCTCCACAATCTTCCCATGCCAAGCAATGACTTAATCCCTCAAGGAAGGCTATAAATCTGTCAAGTAAACTGGACAACTAATGCCACTGTTCCTTAACTCTAAGTGCTTTGGTAACAGTGCCTTTTTCAAAAATTAAATTAAGCACTGTCTTTCAACATAGGTTCCAAAAATAAACCATGAAGTCATAGTTCATCTCTTACTTTGTTTCATTGTATTAGCTAACACAAGACAGAGTATAGGCAGCAGGACAAAGGAAGTGAATAAGAGGCTAGGATCAAATCATTTCATTGCCCAACTTTTTGCAGAGTATAATGCCTGAGATTTTTCTCATCCTTTGTTGTTCTTTTCTTGAAAGTAAATGATAGATTGTACAAAACTGATAATAGCTGTGAGAAGGAGGAGCCAACATTTTCCTTCTGGAGGTTTTAGCATCAGAATGCTCTTTTGTTGGAACACCTGTGTCTATGGCTGGCAGATGGGACTGATGTCTGTTTTTCACATATAATCTGAATTTTCCAAACATTCTGAGATTATGGAATTTTTGTGATTAAGATAGTTTTAGATTGCTTATATTTGAGACTTGATTTCAGAAGATATATTTTGTTTTGTATCCATTCTTACTATGTAATAGGATTTTCAAAGACTTATTTATATTAGTACCTATGATTTGGGAAGGAATTAAGCTCAAGGTATCTTTACATTTACAAGGTAACTTCATTGTTATGTTAATAAATGGTAGCATTGGATTTTTTTTGATGTAGAAGTTCAGTAAATAAATTTCAAACTCTTATACATCCTACATAATTTTAAGATAGAATTGTATACTGTGTGGCAGTTACTCATAAAAGTAAAACAGGAAATCAAAAGCTTTACATGCTTTTATTTCAGGCTCAGATTTTAAAATGGTAATTATATATTTACAGCGTTTTTCTCTCTGAATTTATCAAAGGTTGTTATCATTAAACGCTGAATTTTGCTTTAATTTACATAAATTCAATTCATAGGTAATTTTCTTCAGGATAAAAAACTTTTTTATTGACAATATTAGAATGTGTCACTAGTTTTACTTTATCTCAACTTACAAATTATGTTCAAAGTTGGTGAAGTTTAAATATTAACATGATTTCAGATGTTTGATTCCATTGTATATTTTACTGAAGTCTTCATTCTATCCAGTCAGTTGTGTCAGTATTCACAGTGAATTCAACCTTCTTAGAGATAGCTATCTAATGTCCTGGTTGGGTGGTTGGTTTCATACATATATCTCTTTCCTCAAGTCCATTATGTACTGCTGTGCCAGTCTTTCACATTTATTTTCTCCAGATATTACTTGAATTTTTTTTTTTTTATTTCTGGATATTTGTTTAAAAGGTCCCAATTCCTATACTATTACATTACTTTCTTTAAAAAAAAAAAGCCATTTCCACACACATTCAGGTTTTTTTTTTTTTTTTTTGGTGGCATTCAGGTTAGAGTCCTGTCAAAGTTTTCAAAATGATTAAGCTATTTAGGACATTATTATTTTAATTTTGAGTTGATATAATCCAATATAATTATTTTTTAAGTATCTTCAGTACTCATGTTATACTGTGAAAGACACTTAAAAATGTTTCTATCATTACTGTGTATATCTTAGTCTATTAATTTCTCACACAATTCTACTCTGGTTAAACTAGACATAGAGTTTACATACTGCAATGTAAAAAAAAAATATTGGGGAGAAATACTCACTTTTAAAATGCCAATCTAATCATTTAGATTACTATAAATAAATAGTATAAAGAAATACAAGAAATTGAGTCATGATTTCAGTGAATATTAGATAAAAGTAGAGAAATCACAGAGAATGGTAACTCAATGCTGTGTTGTAGAACTGTAGCATGCCATCATCATTATAAAGAACAACACTGTCAGAAGAAAGAGTGCAAATAATAAACTCAAATATTACATGGGTGGGAAACGATAAAGCAAATATTTTAGAGGAATAAATTGGGCTGAAGTTGACTTGAGAAGCACTGGATGCCTCTCTGGGTGGGTAAAATTTGAAGTTCTTCAGAAAAATAAAGCAAATTATTTATTACTTGAGACAGGAAGTGGAAGAGAATCATTCTTGCATTTAGTGCTCCTTTATTGCTTTCAACTCAGTTGACTCAAATAGTAAACTGTTCCACTTACATTTTGTACTTTCGAAAGTGAATTATATTTTTATTGTAGTTGATATAAACCATTCACATCTAGATATTCCATAACAGCCAGTGTTAAAAAGCACTTTATATGAACTGTAAAAAACCCTATCATGTGTTTTTTCCATCTTCTATAGAATATGACCTCCACAAAATGCATCCTCCAATTACTTTCTTGAAATGATCTCATATCATCATAACATAAAATTCCCATGCATTTTTATAATATCTATAAAAAGTAGTATCTTAAGTTTCTAAGAACAAGGCTATGTGAAACTCATCACCATAGTTCCAGTAATCAAATTGCTTGGGATATATAAGCATTGTATTTGTAAAGATTAGGAAAGTCATTTTAGAACGGTTAAGGAATTCAAAATGGGTCTTATTATTTATAAATCAAGATTAATTATTCACTTATTATTCAAGCATATACAGATTAAAATATAAAATGAGATTTTTGAAACTATGTATTTGGTTATATTGTAAATGTTTATTTTGAAAAATAAATTTACCATTTATTTTTCTTTAATTCAGGTCAATAAATATAAACAGTATTTTTGTTTTAATTCTTTCAGCTTAACAAGATTTATACTTTTGGCTATTTTCTAGTTATCCAATTGGTCAATGAAATGTTCATCTGTATCTTTTATAATTTTACAATTAAGTAATATTACCAATAGACATAATATTCTTTTTGTTATTTTTGCATTATGACAATAGAAGTAATTTATGCTATTTGATTAGTAATAGTTTTAGCCAAAAAAACTAAATTTTTTTCAAATGTTCCTCAGTTTTCTGTAGTTTAAATAAAATTTTCATGTAATTAAAAAAAAATCAAACTGATTTTTTTGAGCTGTCTTTTACTATAAACTTAAAAAATTAAAGGTCAATCTTAAATGAGTATTAGGGACTATGTTCTCTCATAGAATAAAAATAGAAGAGTTAATGTTGGGTTATTAATGCACTTTTTAATCTAAAAACAAAAGTGTGGTTTTTCCTGCATTATCATCCATCATCATATTTTTTTCTTGAAATATGATTTATTTATTTATAATTATTACACATGTTCCATCTGGGATTGATTGATAAAGCCTATAAGCTACTGCAAATATTTAACTCTGAATATTTAATTAAATTACAAAGAATTATTTAATTAAATAAATATTTAGTATTTGTTCATTTTAAAGTATTCACATGGAATATTTTATCAGTTGCCTTTGATTTATAGTCAGATTTACATTTGAAAAGAATAAGTAATGAATTGAACATTAAAAAAACATAAGTGAATATATTATTTTTGGTTGCTATGACACTGAAAATAGAAAGTTTAATTGTGTTGTAAATGTAATTTTAAAATTAAAAAAACAAATGGAGTTCCTGCAGAGCCCTTATCCAGAGCAGAGTAATAGAGCCCTTGTCCTGACCAGAGTAAGAAAGCAGACTAAAAGAATTGACTAAGAAAGCTGACACATTGTACTTCCCAACCCTGCGTCTCTTCCTCCCTTCCCCGGGGTGCTCTTCCACTACCCCGACTTGCCCCTTTGGTGCTCTCTACCTCCTTGGCTGAGTTGTGGGCATCAAGCAAGTGGCGAGAAATATTTCAGCACTAAGGCCTGACCACCACCCCCACTATGCCTGTGGCTGGCCATAGTCATCAAGAGATAATACCTGATGCCAGACACAGAATGTACTCATGATGTCAGTCATAAATGTCCCCCAGCATATTTCTGTGCATCCTGATCTTTATATCCAGTCATTACGCAGTGTTCATTGTTGGCTCTGGTCCCAGGTATAAAACATTCCAGGCTGCTGTGTGCTGTCCATCTACAGGCTCTGCTTTTACTGTGTTTTTCTTCATACTTGCAACTCATTCTTCTATTTTGATTTCACAGTGCAGACAGCAGGGTGCACATTCCTTCAAGGTGCATAGTTTCTCTCATTCCGTTTACTCATATTGCTACAGAATTCTCTGTTTTGGTGCTTTGGATTCAGCAGGTCAAAGAAGTAGTGTGGGAGATCACTGCCTAGAACACAGTCTTGGAAGCACCGGGCAGGAGGTTCATTGTTGATACCGCTTTTGCTTTATTCTGTGCCCACTAGATGGGGTTACCAGGCCGGCCTGCCAGGTTCACCCAGGGACTGTTCTTTGAAGGGTCTGTGAACCGTGTGCTGAATACTCAAGGATGAGTATGGCACATCCTCTCTGGCAGTTCTACCTTTCCAGGGTACTAGCCCTCAGAAAAATGATCCTAGAGTACATACAGCAAATGAATGTGTGTGTCAAGTAGACCTGTGTCACTCTAATGCAGACATACCCTACTCCATACAGGAAGGTCACTGGAAGAAAAGCATAAGGATATCTCTAAGGTCACCCTTAACAGCCCCAAGCTAAAGGCTTTCGCTCCCTTCCTTTGAAGCAGATGACAATACTGGTCAGTTTACCGAAACCCTTCCCACTCAGAGGAATGGAGAAATAGAGGTTTTGTTGTATCAATGTCATACAAAAGCACAAGTTATATGAATCTTCCATCACTAGAAGTACATTTTAAAAGCTGATTGGGTAAGGGATGACTCCAGGGTTCCTGCAGTCACAATAACCTGGGACGTCCCCAGAGAGGGAGGGCTACAATGTCATTCTGTGCCAGTGAGAGAGTAAAGGGGCAGGAAATCAAGATGGGTACAGATCAATACTCCTTTGGAAACTGGATTTCTACTGGGTGCTAGACAGCAACTTTAGGTATTTCTTCTCAGGTAATTGAATTCATTGCTTTTCAAAACCATTGTTCAAATATCACTATCCATTGGATTCACTTGTGTGCCAGCTGAATTGGTTGAAGCAAAACCAGAAAATGATTTGTCATAGCTTTTGGATTTCTTATAATAAAAATGTATGTAGCAAATAAAAAAAAGAAAAGAAAGCTGACTGAGAGCAAACTAGAGTCAACTCGGAGCTGACTCAGTGTGAACTCTGTGGCAGCAGGAGACACACAACTCCTAGACCCACAACTGACTGAAAGCCAAATAAGAGCTGACTAAGAGAGAACCAAGGAAGGAAATGGCAGATGCCAATGCAAGAATACATATAACAATATATTAAACAACAAAGCAAAGAAGAAGCAGGTCGTTCTACAACACCAAGACCTGAATGGAGCAATGAAGAGGACATAGAGGGAGACAACCTTACAAACAATGTTATGAAGATTATAGAAGCATTGAAAGAGGATATAAAAAGTTCCCTTACAGAAATAGAAAAAAAAAAAAACTAAAAAAAAAATTGAAGAGATCAACAAAACATTCAAAGAAAACCAAGAAAAGGAAAACCAAAAGATGAAAGAAACATTTCAGGAATTAAAACTAAACAAGGCAAAGTCAGAAATATAAAATATGAAGAAATGAAATGGAACTACATAAACAAGCATAAACAACAGAATTCAAGAGATGGAAGAGATAATCTCTGGAGTAGAAGATACAATAGTGGAAAGAGATACATCTGTCAAAAAACCCACTAAAATAAAAAATAAGTCATAACAATAAGAATCTCCAGGAAATTTGGAAAAGCATGAAAAGACCAAACCTGACAATAATTGGAATAGAAAAATACCAGCTCAAAATGAGAGATAATATATTAACAAACTCTACATGTGACAGAGGATTGATATCTAAAATATAAAGAACTAAAGAAACTAAAGCTAAAAACCTTGAATGACACAATCAAAAAGTGGGGTTCAGACTAAAAAGGGAATTCTCAGAAAAGTATTTGCAAATTGGCTGAAAGGCAAGAGAAAAAGTGCTTAGCATCTTTAGCCATCAGAGAAATGCAAATCAAAACAACTTTGAGATACCACCTAACACCTGTTAGATTGGCTAAGATAAAAGGCACAGATGACAGCCTATGTTGGAGAGGATGCCGAGCAAGGAGAACACTCCTCCATTGTTGGTGGGAGTGTAAGCTTGTTCAGCAACTCTAGAATGCAGTATGGCGATTTCTCACAAAACTGGGAATCAATATCTCCAAGGATCCACCAATACCACTATTGGTCATATACCCTAAAGAGGCACATTCACATTCCAAAGACATTAGCCCATCTATGTTCATAACAGCATTATTCGTAATAGCAAGAACCTGTAAACAACCTAGATGCCCCTCAACTGAAGAATGGATTAACAAACTGTGGTACATCTACAAAATGGAGTACTACTCAGCAGTAAAAAAAAAAAAAGATATCCAGGGCTGGAGAGATGGCTCAGCGGTTAAGAGCGCCGTCTGTTCTTCCAGAGGACCCGGTTCGATTCCCAGCACCCACGTGGCAGCTAACAACTGTCTGTAGTTCCAGTTCCAGGCAAACACCAAGGCAAATAAATAAAATAAATAAATAAAGTTAAAAAAAATGATATCCTAAAATTTGCAGTCAAATGGATGGATTTGGAGAATGTCCTTTTCAGTGAGGTATCACAAACCCAGAATGATAAGCAGGGGATATACTCACTTATTAGTGGACTCTAACTAGAAAAGCAAAAAGCAAAGCACACCCAAGCTACAAACCACAACCACTGAACAGCTTGGAATCTGGAACACCTTAGACCAGCACTTTGGAGCCCATTCCCTCCAGAGGAACACATGACCCAGTCCTGATTTTGGGGTAAGAAAAGCAGATCTGCCTCGAGTGGTTGCTGAACTAAGCTGGGACCTTGGGACGTCCTGCCCTTGCTGCGGAGGAGATAAAGAGATGTGGAGAAGAAAGAGTCACTGGAAGGTGTGGGAGGAGAAAGAGATCTTGAACAAGGATATACACAGATTAAAAATGTGACTTTATTTGTAATAAAAAAGTAAAATAAATAAAATAAAAATGAATAAATAAATTGATTAATTAATGAAAAACATGGCTTTATTCATAACTATAAAAGCAAATAACCTAATCAAAAAAGAGAAAAGCCTTTCTATTATTTTGTCTTCATTATTACCTAACTTCTTTCCTTCGTTCAGTAAACTAAGCATAAAGTTTATGTTCTTCCTTTTAGGCATGGTTTTTCCTTTCTTATTAAATAGTTTAATAAACTCTTTAAAAAAAACAGGAAATGAAAAGGGAGACATAACAACAGATGCCCAGGAAGTCCAGAGAAGTATCAGTTCATACATTACAAGTCTATACTCTACTAAAATGGAAAACCTAAAAGAATTGAACAGATTTTTGGACAGGTAGTAACTACCAAAATTAAATTAAGACCAGACATATGACCTAAACAGACCTTTAATTTCAAAGGAAATTAAAGCTATTATTAAAAGTCTCCCAAATAAAAAAAGCCCAGAACCAGATTGTATCACTGCAGAATTCTAGCAGACATTCAAAGAACAACTAATACCAATATTCAGCAAACTACTCACAGTAGAAACTGAAGGAACTCTGCCAAACTCGTTTTATGAGGACACAATCACCCTGTTTCCCAAGCCACTCAAAGATGCAATGAAGAAAGAAAACTACAGACCAATTTCTCTCATGAACATTGATTCAAAAATACTTAATAAAAATCTGGCAAACCGATCCAACAAGATATTAAAGAAGTCATCTATCACAATCAAGCAGGCTTCATCCCAGAGATGCAGGCATGGTTCAACATACAAAAAACTCTAAATGTCATCCTTTATATAACCAAACTAAAGGGGAAAAAAAATCACGTGATCACCTTTGACAAAATCCAACACTCCTTTAAATTAAAAGTCCTGGAGAGATCAGGAATACAGGGAAAATACTTAAATATAATAAAGGTGATTTATAATAAGCCGACAACCATACTCAAACTAATTGGAGAAAAACTCAAAATAATCCCACTAAAATTAGGAACTAGAAAAGGCTGTCACTTCTTTTCTTCTCTATTTAATATAGATCTCAAAGATTTAGATAAAAAAATAAGAAAACAAAAAAAGATTAAGGGGATACAAATTGTAAAAGAAGAAGTGAAACTATTTCTATTTGCAGATGATATTATTATATATATGAATGTGACCTGCAAAATTCTACCAGGCAACTGCTGCAGCTCATTAACACCTTTAACAATGTAGCAGGATACAAGATTAACTCAAAAGATCGGTAGCCCTGCTACACACAAAGGATAAAAGGGTTGAAAAATAAATAAGGAAACATTACCCTTTATAATAGGTGCAAATAGAATGAAAGGCCACAGTGTAAATATAATCAAAAAAGTAGCAGATCTATTTGACAAAAAATTTAAATCATTGAAAAAAGAAATTGAAGAGAATATCAAAAAATGGAAAGATCTGTTATGCTCCTGGATAGATGGGATCAATATAGTAAAAATGGCAATCTTACCAAAAGTAATCTACAAATTCAATGCAATCCCCATCAAAATCCCAACACATTTTCTTACAGACCTTGAAGGAAAAATACTAAACTTTATATGAAATAACAGGGAATCTAAGATCACCAAAACTATCCTTGTCAATAAAAGAAATTCAGGAGGCATTACCATCCCCAGCTTAAAGCTATACTATAGAGCTATAGTAATAATAACAGCCTGTAATTGGCATAAAAACTGACTTTAGATCAATGGAATCAAACTGAAGACCCCAGCATTAACCCACACACCTAAGAACACATGAATTTTGATAAAGAGGTCAAGAATATATAATGGAAAAAAAAAACCAATATCTTCAGATCATAGTCTCGGCATAAATGGATGGTAGTGTGTAGAATAATGGAAATAGATCCAAACTTATCACCCTGCAGGAAACTCAAATCCTAGTGGAGCAAAGAACTCAACATAAACCCAGCCACACTGAACTTGATAAAAAAGAAAGTGGGAAATACCCTGCAAAGCATTAGTACAGGTGATCAATTCCTAAATGTAACACCAGTGGCACAGACACTAAGAACAACAATCACTAAGTGGAACCTCCTGAAACTGAGAAACTTCTGTAAGGGCAAGGACACACTCAATAAGACAAAATAACAGCCTACAGAATGGGAAAAGATTTTCAGGAACCTTACAAGTGATTTAGGACTAATCTCTAAAATATATTGAGAACTCAAGAAACTAGAGCCCCAAAACCTGAATAACTCAATTAAAAAATGGGATTCAGAACTAAAAAGGATATTCTCAGAAGAATTATAAATGGCAGAAAGGCACTTGAAAAATTTTTAAACCATCTTTAGCCATCAGAGAAATGCAAATCAAAACAACTTTGAGATACCACCCAACACCTGTCAGATTGGCTAAGATAAAAAATACGGGCAACAGCCTATGCTGGAGAGGATGCAGATTGGCTAAGATGAAAAATACAGACAACATCCTTGTCTAGTTCCTGATTTTAGTGGGATTGCTTTGAGTTTTTCTCCATTAAGTTTGATACTGGCTGTTGGTTTCTTGTAGATCGCCTTTATTATATTTAGGTATTCTCCCTGTGTTCCTGATCTCTCCAGCGCTTTAATCATAATGGAGTGTTGGACTTTATCAAAGGCTTATTCAGCATCTAAGGATATGATCATGTGGTTTTGTTCCTTTAGTTTGTTTATATGATGGATAACATTAACAGTTTTTCATATGTTAAACCAGCCCTGCATTTCTGGGATGAAGCCTACTTAGTTGTGGTGGATGATATCTTTTATACATTTTTGTATACGGTTTGCCAAAATTTTGTTGAGAATTTTCACATCAATATTCATAAGGGAAATTGGTCTGTAATTCTCCTTCTTTGTTGTGTCTTTGAGTGGGTTAGGTATTAGGGTAATTGTGGCCTCATAAAAGGAATTTGGCAATATTCCTTCAGTTTCTACTGTGTAAAAAAGTTTGAGCAGTAACAGTAGTAATTCTTCTTTGAATGTCTGGTAGAATCTGGCACTGAAACCATCAGGACCAAGCTTTTATTTTGGGGGAGGTTTTTAATGACAGCTTCAATTTCCTTAAGGGTTATAGGCCTGTTTAGGTAATTAATCTGATCTACATTTAATTTTCTTAGGTGGTACCTGTCCAGAATGTTGTCCATTTCTTCTATGCTTTCCATTTTTGTGGAATACAGATTTTCAAAATATGATCTGATAATTCTCTGGATTTCCTGGGGGTCTGTTGTTATGTCCCCCTTTCTGATTTTGTTGATTTGAACACTCTCTCTCTGTTTTTTTTATTAGTTTGGCTAAGGGCTTATCTATCTTGTTAACTTTCTCAAAGAACCAACTCTTAGATTCATTGATTCTTTGTATTATTCTTTTTGTTTCAATTGTATTGATTTCAGCTCTAAGTTTGATTATTTCCTGCCATACACTCCTTCTAGGTGAGTTTGCTTCTAATTGTTCTAAGGCTTTTTGCTGAGCTGTCAGGTCTCTAGTGTGGGATTTCTCTAGGCTTTTCATGTAGGCATCTAGCACTGTGAATTTTCCTCTTAAGACTGCTTTCATTGTGTCCCACAAGTTTGGATACGTTGTGGATTCATTTTCATTAAATTCTAGGAAGTCTTTGTTTTCTTTCGTAATTTCTTCCTTGACCCAGAGGTGGTTCAGCTGAGTGATGTTTAGTTTCCATGAGTTGGTAGACTTTCTTTGGGTTTTGATGTTGTTGAACTCTAACTTTAGGCCCTTGTGGTCCAATATGTTACAAGGGATTATTTCTATTTTTTTGTATCTGTTGATATTTGCTTTTTGACCAATTATATGGTCAGTTTTGCAGAAAGTTCCATAAGGAGCTGAGAAATATGTATATTCCTTTGCATTTGGGTGGAAGTTTCTGTAGATATCTATTAAATCCATTTGCATCATAACCTCTTTTAGACTCTTATTTCTCTGTTGAATCTCTGTCTGGTTGATCTATTCAGGGTTGAAAGTGGGGTATTGAAGTCTCCCACTATTAGGGTGTAAGAATTGATGTGATATTTGAGCTTTAGCAGTGTTTCTTTTACATAAGTATGAGCCCTTATATTAGGGGCATAAATATTCAAGATTGAAATCTCCTCTTGACCAATTTTTTCCTGTGATGAATAAGTAGTGACTATCTTGGTCCCTTTTAATTGCTTTTAGCTTAAAGTCTATTTTGTTAGAAATTAGAATGGCCACCCCTGCTTGTTTCTTAGGATCATTTGACTAGAAAACCTTTTCCCAACCCTTTATTTTAAGACAGTGTCTGTCCTTGCGGCTGGGGTATGTTTCTTGTAGGCAACAGAAGGATGGCTTCTGTTGTTGTATCCATCTTGTTAGTGTGTGACGTTTTATAGGAGAGTGGAGTCCATTGATATTAAGGGAAATTAGTGTCAAATGATTGATATTTCCTGCCATTTTTGGTGGTAACTTGTTTGTATTTCCTTTCTTGGGAGTATTCTTCTGGATGTCCTCTCTCCCCTTATCTATTCAATATAGTTCTTGGAGCTTTAGCTAAAGCATTAAAGGAACAAAAAGAGATTAAGGGGATACAAATTGGAAAAGAAGTGAAACTATATCTATTTGCAGATGATATGATTGTATACATAAGTGACCCACAAAATTATTCCAAAGAACTGCTATGGCTGATAAACACCTTTAGAAAGTTAGCAGGATACAAGATTAACTCAAATAAATCAGTAGCCCTTCTATACACTAAAGATAGAAGAGCTGAAAAAGAAATAAGGGAAGCATTACCCTTCATATTAGCTACAAATAGTATTAAATACCTTGGAGTAACTATAACCAAAGAAGTAACAGACCTATTTGACAAAAATTTACATCACTGAAGAAAGAAATTGAAGAGGATATCAGAAAATGGGAAGCTCTCCCATGTTCCTGGATTGGTAGGATCAACATAGTAAAAATGGCAATTCTACCAAAGGCAATCTACAGATTTAATGCACTGCCCATCAAAATCCCAACACAATATTTTTTGGACCTTGAAAGAACAATACTCAATTTCATTTGGAATAACAGCAAAGCTAGGATTGCCAATACAATTTTACTCAACAAAAGAACCTCAGGAGGTATCACCATCCCTGACTTCAAGCTATACTATAGAGCTACAGTAATAAAAACAGCCTGGTACTGGCATAAAAACAGACTTGTGGACCAATGGGATAGAATTGAGGATCCAGACATTAACCCAAAAATCTATGAACACCTGATCTTTGAAAAATATCCAAAACATTCAATGGAAAAAGATAGTATATATAACAAATGGTGTTGTCATAGCTGGATGGAAGTGTGTAGAAAAATGAAAATAGATCTGAGCCTGTCACCCTGCACAAAACTCAAATCCAAGTGGATCAAAGACCTCATCTTAAACCCAGCCACTTTGAACTTGATAGAAAAGCAAGTGGGAAATACACTTCTACAAATTGGCACAGGCGACCACTTCCTAAATATAACACCAGTGGCACAGACACTAAGAACAACAATCAATAATCGGGATCTCCTGAAGCTAGAAAACTTCTCCAAATCCAAGGACACTATCAATAGGATAAAACGACAGCCTACAGAATGGGAAAAGATTTTCACCAACCCTACAAGTGATAAAGGACTGATCTTGAAGATATATAAAGAGCTCAAGAATCTAGAGCACAAAACCTTGAATAACCCAATCAAAAAATGGGGTTCAGATCTAAAAAGGGAATTCTCAGCAGAAGAATTATGAATGGCTGAAAGGCACCTGAAAAAGTGCTCATGATCTTTAGCCATCAGAGAAATGCAAATCAAAACAACTTTGAGATAGCACCTAACACCTGTTAGATTGGCTAAGATAAAAGGCACAGATGACAGCCTATGTTGGAGAGGATTCGGATCAAGGGGAACACTCCTCCATTGTTGCTGGGTGTGTAAGCTTGTTCAGCCACTTTGGAATGCAGTATGGCAGTTTCTCAGAAAATTGAGAATCAATCTCCCCAAGGACCCAGCAATACCACTTCTGGATGTATACCCTAAAAATGCACATTCACACTCCAAAGGTATTAGCTCAACTATGTTCATAGCAGCATTATTTGTAATAGCAAGAACCTGGAAACAACCTAGATGTCCCTCAACTGAAGAATGGATTAACAAACTGTGTTAAATCTACACAATGGAATACTACCCAGCAGTAAGAAAAAATGATACCCTAAAATTTGCAGGCAAATGGATGGATTTGGAGAATATCCTGCTGAGTGAGTTATCACAATCTCAGAAAGATAAGCAGGGGATGTATTCACTCATTAGTGGTCTCTAAACAAACAAAGAAGAAAGAAAGCCAAGCATGCCCAAGCAGCAAACCACAACCAGTGAACAGTTTGGCATCAGAAACACCCTGGACCTACCGTTCGGTCCCCACTCCAACTATAGGGACACCTGACTCTCCCTTGAGGGAGGGGGGACAAAACTGGATTTGGCCAGGTGTGGAGACTGATCCAAGCAATATTGGGTCAGTGGGACCATAGGACTCTCTGCTCCCTGCCCAGGAGGGGATGGGGAGTTTCAGAGAAGAGAAATGTCAAGATGTGTTGGGAGGGGGAAGGGACCTTCAATAAGGATATACAGGGATGGAAAAAAAATTCAGAGGGAAAGCTGAACACAAAGTAAATATATGTGTAGCAATCTTATTTGCATTATCACCGTTGATAAGTCATGCTTATGATTTCTATTTTCTTTATAGCTATTTTTAACTTTTCAGCATATTAAATTCATTTTACTGTTTTTTGATAAATACAAAATACATAAAGAAGAAAAATAAATAAATAAAAATAAGATAGCATCTTCAACATATGGTACTGGCATAGCTTTGTGGTAGTATTTAAAAATGCAAATAGATCCATATCTATTACTCTGCACAAAACTCAAGTCCAAGTGAATCAAAGATGTCATTATAAACCCATTTAAACTGAACTTGATGGAAAAGAAAGTGGAAAATATCCTTAAATGTATTGGCATAGGCAACCAATTCCTAAACATAACACTAGAAGCAGAGACTTTAAGAACAACAATTAATAAATGGGACCTTCTCAAAGTAAGAAGTTTCTGCAAGGCAAAGAATATGGTCAATAAGACAAAACTAAAGCTTACAGAATTGCAAAAGATCACCAGCAACCCTATATCTGACAGAGGACTAATCTCTACAATATATAGAACTCAAGAAACTAGGAGCCAAGACACAAATAATTTAATTTTAAAATGAGGTTCAGAGCTATCATGGAATTCTCAACAGAAGACTAATAAATGGCTTAAAGATTCTTAAAGAATTGCTCAACATGCTTAGCCATCAAAGAAATGTAAATTAAAACAACTCTGAGATACCACCTTAAACCTACAATATCACAATGGCTAAGTTCAAAACCACAAATGACAGTCTATGCTGGAGAGGAATTGGAGCAAAGGGAATACTCCTCCATTGTTGGTGGGAATGTAAACTTGTACAGCCACCCTGGAAAGCGTTATGGCAGTTCCTCAGAAAACTGGAAATAAATGAATTATCTAGCAATACCACAAATACATTTGGGCATATATCCAAATGATGCACCTGCTCACCTGAAGGACATGAGCTCAACTATGTTCATGGCAGCAATATTTGTAATAGCCAAAACCTGGAAAACATTTAGATGCCCCTCAATTGAAGAATGGATTTTAAAACTGTGGTACATTTACACAATGGAGTACTACTCAGTACGAAAACAAAGGACATCTTGAAATTTGCAGACAAATATATGGATTAGAAGAATATCCTCTTGAATAAAGTAACACAGTCCCAGAAATATAGACATGGTATGTACTCACTCGTAAGTGGATTTTAAACTTCAAGCAAAGAATTACCAGGCTAAAAATCCACAAACCCCTGAGCAGCTAGGTTTCAGCAGGAACTTAAAAGAAACATCCATGAATCTCCTGGAAATGTGAAGTAGAGAAAGTCTCATGAGTAAATTGGTATATGGCAAAGCAACCAATGGGAGTTGTAAAGAGATAATGAGAGAAGATACCATGACAGTAGGGGGAGGAACTCAGACCTACCTCAAATGGATATGCCAGATGAAATGGAACTGACTCACCTTGGGATTCCACGCCCTCTCTAGGGAATGGAAAAGGGATTAGGTGGGGCAGAGGCTGAGAGAAGACTGGGAGAAGGCACAGATAGCAGTTTTGGGTATAGAAATGACACACACTAAAAAGATGGATACAACAACAGAACCCATCCTTCTGTTGCCTACAAGAAACACACCGCAACCACAAAGACAGAGACCGGCTTAGAGTAAAGGGTTGGGAAAAGATTTTCCAGTCAAATGGTCCTAAGAAACTAGCTGCGGTTGCCATCCTAATATCTAACAAAGTAGACTTTAAGCTAAAAGCAACTAAAAGGGACCAAGATTGCCATTACTTATTCATCACAGGAAAAATTGGTCAAGAGGAGATTTCAATCCTGAATATTTTTGCCCCTAATATAAGGGCACCTAACTATGTAAAGAAACACTGCTAAAGCTTGAATACCACATCAATACTTACACCCTAATAGTGGGAGACTTCAGTACCCCAATATCAACCCTGGATAGGTCAAGCAGACACAGACTCAAGAGAGAAATAAGGAGTCAAAAAGAGGTTAGGATGAAAATGGATTTAATAGATATCTACAGAAACTCCCACCCAAATACAAAGGAATATATATATTTCTCAGCTCCTCATGCAACTTTCTCCAAAATTGACCACATAATTGGTCATAAAGCAAATATCAACAGATACAAAACAAGGAAAATAATCCCTTGAAACATATCAGACCACCAGGGCCTAAAGTTAAAGTTCAACAATATCAAAAAACAAAGAAAGCCTACCAACTCATGGAAACTAAACATCACTCAGCTGAACCATCCCTGGGTCAAGGAAGAAATTAAGAAAGAAATCGAAGTCTTCATAGAATTTAATGAAAATGAATCCACAACGTACCTAAACTTGTGGGACACAATGAAAGCAGTCTTAAGAGGAAAATTCATAGCACTAGATGCCTACATGAAAAACCTAGAGAAATCCCACACTAGAGATTTAACAGCACAGCTGAAAGTCTTAGAAGAATTAGAAGAAAACTCACCTAGAAGGAGAATGCAACAGGAAATAATCAAAAGTAGAGCTGAAATCAATAAAATTGAAAGAAAAAGAACAATACAAAGAATAAATGAATCTAAGAGTTAGTTCTTTCAGAAAGTCAACAAGATAGATAAGCCCTCAGCAAAACTAATAAAAAAAAGCCCTCAGGAAATCCAGAGAATTATCAGATCATACTTTGAAAATCTGTATTTCACAAAAATGGAAAACCTAGAAGAAATGGACAGCTTTCTGGACAGGTCCATCTATCAAAATTAAATGAAGATCAGATTAATTACCTAAATAGGCCTATAACCCTTAAGGAAACAGAAGCTGTCATTAAAAGCCTCCCAAAAAATAAAAGCCCTGGTCCAGATGGTTTCAGTGCCCACTTCTACCAGACAATCAAAGAAGATTTACTACCATCATATAAACAAACTAAAGAAACAAAAACACATGATCATATACTTAGATGCTGAAAAAGCCTTTGAAAAAATCCAACACTCCATTATGATTAAAGCCCTGGAGAGATCAGGAATACAGGGAGAATATCTAAATATAATAAAGGCCATTTACAAGAAGCTGACAGCCAGTATCAAACTTAATGGAGAAAAACTCAAAGCAATCCCACTAAAATCAGGAACTAGACAAGGATGTCCTCTCTCCCCTTATCTATTCAATATAGTTCTCCAAGTTTTAGCAAAAGCAATAAGAGAACGAAAGGAGATTAAGGGATACAAATTGGAAAAGAAGAAGTGAAGCTATCTCTATTTGCAGATGATATGATTGTATTCATAAGTGACCCACAAAATTTTTCCAATGAACTGCTACTGCTGATAAACACCTTCAGCAATGCAGCAGGATACAAGATTAACACAAAGATATCAGTAGCCCTTCTATATACTAAAGATAGAAGAGCTGAAAAAGAAATAAGGGAAACATTACCCTTAATAATAGCTGCAAATAGTATTAAATACCTTGGAGTAACTATACCAAAGAAGTAACAGACCAATTTGACAAAAATTTTAAATCACTAAAGAAAGAAATTGAAGAGGCTATCAGAAAATGGAAAGCTCTCCCATGTTCCTGGATAGGTATCATCAATATAGTAAAAATGGCAATTCTACCAAAAGCAATCTACACATTCAATGCACTGCCCATCAATATCCCAACACAATATTTTTTGGACCTTGAAAGAACAATACTCAATTTCATTTGGAATAACAGGAAAGCTAGGATTGCCAAAACAATTTTACTCAACAAAAGTACCTCAGGAGGTATCACCATCCCTGACTTCAAGTTATACTATAGAGCTACAGTAATGAAAACAGCCTCGTACTGGCATAAAAAAAAAGACTTGTGGAACAATGCAATAGAATTGAGGATCCAAACAATAACCAAAAAACCTATGAATACCTTATCTTCAACAAAGAGGTCCAAAATGTTCAATGGAAAAAAGATAGTATATTTAACAAATGGTGCTGGCATACCTAGAAGGTAGTGTGCAGAAAAATGCAAATAGATCCAAGCTTGTCACCCTGAACAAAACTCAAATCCAAGTGGATCAAAGACCTCAACATAAACCCAGCCACTTTAAACATGATGGAAAAGAAAGTGGGAAATACACTCCTATGAATTGGCACAGGCGACCACTTCCTAAATATAACACCAGTGGCAAAGACACTAAGATCAACAATCAATAAGTGGGATCTCCTGAAGCTATGAAGCTTCTGTAAAGCCAAGGACACTATCAATAGGACAAAACTACAGCCTCCAAAATGGGAAAAGATTTTCACCAAACCTACAAATGACACAGGACTGATCTCTAAGATACGTAAAGAATTCAAGAATCTAGAGCCCAAATCCTTGAATAACCAAATCAAAAAATGGGATTCAGATCTAAAAAGCAAATTCTAAGCAGAAGAATTACGAATGGCTGAAAGACACCTGAAAAAATGCTCATCATCTTTAGCCATCAGTGAAATGCAAATCAAAACAACTTTGAGATACCATATGACACCTGTCAGATTGGCTAAGATAAAAGACACAGAAGACAGCCTATGCTGGAGAGCATGCAGAACAAGGGGAACACTCCTCCATTGTTGGTGGGAGTGTAAAATGGTTCAGCCACTTTGGAATACAGTATGGCAGTTTCTCAGAAAATTGAAAATCAATCTTCCCAAGGACCCAGCAATACCATTTCTGGGTGTATACCCTAAAGATGCACAGTCACACTCCAAAGGCATTAGCTCAACTATGTTCATAGCAGCATTATTTGTAATAGCAAGAACCTGGAAACAACCTAGATGTCCCTCTACTGAAGAATGGATTAACAAACTGTGGTACATCAACACAATGGAGTAGGAAAAAATGTTATCCTAAAATTTGCAGACAAATGGATGGATTTGGATAATATCCTCCTGAGCAAGGTATCACAAACAGAGAAAGATAAGCAGGAGATGTACTCACTCATCAGTGGTCTCTAAACAAACAAACAAACAAACAAACAAGAAAAAAGCAAAGCATGTCAAAGCTGCAAACCACAACCACTGAACAACTTGGGATCAGAAACACCCTGGACTGACTCATTGAATCCCATTCCCTAGAGGAACACCTGACTCAGTCTTGAGGTTGCCGGGAGAAAACTGGATCTGCCAGGAGTGGAGACTGAACTAAGCAATATTGGAACAATGGGACCGTGGGACTGCCTGCTGCCTGCCCAGGGAGGGGATGGGGAGTTGTGGAGAAGAGAGAATGAACTGGTGTGTTGGTAGGGGGAAGGGACCTTGAATAATCATATACAAGGATAGAAAATGTGACTTTTTTGTTACTACTACTACTACTACTACTAATAAAAGAAAATAGTGAAAATATCTATTAAAATAAATTTTTAAAAAATAATAGAGAAATTGAGCAATGAATAATGTTTCATTTTACTGAATACCATTTCTTGAGAGAGTTTAGGGTTGCACTCTGTAAGTGAGTTCTCAGGGAAGAATATTGTTTATGATTTAAACATTTGGCTTACATTTGTTGCCACGTGGGAATCATGTGCACAAAACACATTTAGAAGAAAAGAAAGAATATGTTCAATGTGTAAGCAATACTTCTGAAAACTTCAAAGAATGATTAATTAGAGAACAGAGAGGATTAACATGTCATTACCAATAAGGGACACATGTGGTGCAGAGATGTGTGTGCAGACAAAACACACAGACACAGAGAATAATGAAAAACAAATTCTAAAGCTATTTTCAAAAATATTGTTATTGGATGGTCTTTCTGCATGCTGTGAATAAGCATTGTCATCATTGGTTAATAAAGAAGCTGATATGGCCTATGGCAAGACAGTATATAGGTAGGCAAGGAATCTAAGCAGAGAGACAAGATGAAGAAAGGCAGGGTCAAAAAGACTTCTTTCCACAGCCCAAGGGGCAAGATGTGAAAGTACCAGTAAGCCACTGGCTGTGTTGTAATACACTGATTATTAGCAATGTGTTGATTTCAGATGAATGAGCTAGCTAGTAGTAGTCTGAGCCATGGACCAGTTTATAATTATTATAAGCCTATATGCGTTTATTCAGGACCAAGAGGTTACAAGAGCACAGAGGCTGAGGACACAGAAAAACTTCCAAATACTAAATAATCAATTAAAATATTATCCCTTATGTAAAAATCAAGTTTATAAATTACTTTCATTCTCTTCTTTTTAAATTTTTTTTTGTTTCGCACTACACCTCTCAGTATAGCTAGTTGTTGTAAATATATGTCTGTAATTGCCTTTATTCTCTGTATATTATTTTTCCAAGCTACCTTTATCTCTCATTTACCTCAGTAGTATATATCTGAATTTTTGGAAAACTAGATTGTTAGACTTGGTTATACAAATCTAAGAAAATTTATGTAGTGGTGTAATAAGATTTGCTTGGCCCTTCTGTTTTAACATGTTTTTTTTTTTCTTTATTTTGTATTTATCAAAAAAAAAACAGTAAAAAGAATTTAAAATGCAGAAGAGTTAACAATAACTATACAGAGGATAAGAATCATAAGCATGGCTTATCAAGGGTAGAAATACAAATAAGATGTCTTAATCATCAATTTCCAATTCACCCTGACCTTTCTTACCCAGATATATTTTTTCATGATCTCCTCTGTTTATATAATTTAATGTTTCTTCTTATCTGTACTAAATATAATTTTTATAGAGAAAGATTATGATATTTAATCTACAGAACCTCAGTAAGCACCTAAATATATAAATTGTGTTTAACTACTATTAAATAGATTAATATAATAAAAATAAATTACAGTTCTGTACAAGTAGAGAACGTTAATATTATTACTATATTTTATTATGGTAGTAAATAAATAGGTCAATATGTGATCTTGAAACAATAATACTTTGAAAATTATTATGAGATGCTTTGTGTAGGAGTTTATAAAACAATAGATTGAGAAAGAATTTTAAATCTGAGCTATAAAATTCTCACATGCAGATAATATTAGTAGAATTTCTTACAGGAGATTAAGGAACTGAAATATATTATTATATGTCAACAACTAGCAAGTAATAATTAAACTCCTTTTAGAATTAGCCAATGCTGATGTAAAATTTGAAAAGATAATTACAACATTTAGGCATAGTCTCTGGACCCACAGGCTTCTTGATCTGCCTTAGAGAAAGTAGCTAACAATAAAGCAAATTACAGAGTGGATACCTCTGTGATAGAAAGTGCCAGAAGTATTGAAATAAATACATTAACATGATTCAAACCTGGAGAGAGTGGAAGTTCAAAAAAGAAAAACATAAAAAGTTTAGAAGCTTTGATGAAGGCATACTGAAAATTTTACTTAGAATACTGATTCTTCCATTTAATGAACTCAAGGTTATTCATAGCAATGTTTTACTGAACAGCTATGAAGGACTATATAAATGTCAGATTCAAGGGGAAGTGTAGTAAAATGTTTCTGGCTCCTCTTACCTGAGGTCCAGACCTATATTCCTGCAGCTGCTTAACTTCAAATAATGACTCTAATGCTTAAATAATTACAAAGTCTTTGGCCTATGGCTCAGACTTATTGCTAGCTAGCTTTTGGATTTTAATCCATTTTTATTAATGTATGTTTTGCCATGTGTCTCATGGTTTAACTATACTTTTACATCTTACACTCTCAGAAGCAGCTTGCAGAATCTCCCTTGATTCCACCCCCCTCATTTGTTAATGACTGGAATTCCCATCTGCTTGTAAGCTGCTTCGTCATAGGCCAAAACAAATCTATTATTATCCAATGGTAATTCACAGCATACAGAAAGATATCCCACATCAGGGTAGTACTGAAATTAGAGAAAAGAAAAATCTGACGTCCTTATAACTATATCTTACCAACTTATAATACAAAAATTGATTTAAAACACATATGCATATATATGTATATATAGTGATACTTTATATCTTAATGGAAAAAAATGATACAATTAAATTTCATGCCAAAAAAACTTCTTGTTTGATTAAGCTATCCTAACATATGTTATGTCTGCTATAGTTAATATTAACTGACAAATTAACAAAATCTAAAATTTCCTAAGATATAGCCTCTGATTATGGCTGTGGGTGTTTATGTAATTTAGGTTGGCTTCTGGTCATGTGTGGGAGGAATGTCTAGATCAATTTTACTGAAGTATAAAAACTTATTTTAATTTGAGTAGCATTATTCCATGGACTGAGATACTGAGGTAAATAAAACAGAGAAAATCATCAAAAAAACTGTACCCAGGTCTCTCTACCTTCTGATAGTGGACATAGTGGCCAGATGCTTCTCAAGATTAGATCAATATTATATTACTTCCATAGTGACCATTCTCTGTAACTCTTCCTAAGTTGCATTTGTTAATTGTTTCTGTCTTCATTGTTTGTTATTTCACAGAAGAGATAAATGTAAAGATTATACTACCAGCCTAGGTCTTCTTTTTTTTCTTTTCTTTCTTTTTAATTTTTCATTATGAATAAAGTCACAGTTTCAATGCCTGTAGGTCCTTATTCAGGGTCCCTTCCCCCTCCCACCCCCTCCAGTCACTCTCTCTTCTCCACATCTTCCCATCTCCTTCCCAGCATGGGCAGGATGTCCCAAGATCCCAGTATTGCTCAGTTCAGCCTTTACTCCTGGCAGATCCAGTTTCCTCCCCCCAACATCGAGACAGAGTCAGGTGTTCCTCTAGGGGGAGTGGGATTTCCTGTATCTACTTATTTTTCAACATAAATGTATGCACTGACTATTTCTTTGCATTACTTCCTAAGAAGAGAGAATATCTGAGTAAATACATAACATAGTGAAAAAAAGTAACCTTAGCATCTGTTGTCCATGCTCTTAATAAAATTACAAAAAAATAAGAAAATATTTTGAAATACTAAACATAAATTTTATGTATACTACATGTTATTTGAATAAAAAATGATGGACACCAAGGCATAAGATACATTTTTCTGTTAATTACAAAGTAATCAACCAAAATTCTTATAAATCGATTATAAAAAAGAGCCTAATATTGATATTTCTTCAAGGGTCTGTATGCTACCTTATATAGGCTTTAATCTCAATGTATTGTAAGTAAACCTTTTGTGAAAAATAAACATTCATAATGTTTGCTTTTTATTCTTTAGTAATGTGGATTAACCTGAGGGCTTGACAGTTGGTAGATTAGTGCATTACCATACAGCTATATCCCTGGTACTGTCAGATGTTGTTGTAATTGTTTTTCTCTCTTGAAAGGCCAAGACTTCTTTATTCACTTATTTTTTATTAATTGTTTTATAAAGCTATAGTATAATTATATTAGCTCTTTCTCTTTCTTCCCCCCAAACACACTTGTATACTCTGCTTTGTTTGTCTTTCAAACTTCTGAACTTTTCCTCATTGATTATTGTTAGACATATATGTATATACATAGATATTCTTTTTTAGTTACAAAGTTTTTTTTTTCATGTCTACCACTGTTTGCTTGCCTTCCCTCCTCCCAGGCCCTCCCAGTTCTCCCTGCAACCTATCCCTCCATCCATTTCCCAAAAAGTTTCACAAAGGGTCAGTTCAGCCAAGCATATTCAGTTGTGGTAGGTCTGAGTCCCTCATCCCAATATTAAGGCTGGGTTAGGTGTTCCTCTGTATGAAAAGGGCTCAGAGATGTCAGTTCATGCACCAGGAACATAGTTTGATGCTACTACAAGAGGCTCAACTAACTGCCAATGCCATTTGACAGTTATCTATTTTGGAGGGTTTAGGTTCCTCAGCAATTGTTTCTGAGTAAGTGAACTCCCATGAGCCCCAACCAGACATCTCTGTGGGTCTTCTCCTCACGATTCTGATTTCTTTGTTCATATACTCTTTCTTTTCTCTCTTTAGCTGGAACGGGAGTTCAACCTGGTGCTTAGCTATGGGGCTCTGCTTCTGCTTCTATCCATTGCTGGATGAGAGTGGTCATTCATTTGATTATAGGGGAAGTCCTATTTAGACACCCTCTCAACTATTGCTTGGAATTCTACCTAGGGACATCTTGTGGGTTCTTGGAGTTATTTTTAGCATGAGGTTTTTTTCTAACTCAAGCTTCTGTAAGCCAAATGACAAGGTCAGTCAAACAAAACAACAGTCTACAGAATGGGAAATATTATTCACCAAACCCTACATCTGACAGAGGACTGATCTCTAAAATATCTACAGATCTCAAGAAACTAGAGGTTAAAACCCAAAACAATCCAATTAAAATAATATTGTTCAGAGTTAAAAGGAAATTCTCAACAGAAGAATTACAAATGGCTGAAGGACACTTAAAGAATTGCTCAACATCCTTAATGATCAAATACAAATCAAAACAACTCTGAAATACCATCTTACATCTGTCAGAATGGCTAAGATAAAAAAAATAGATGACATACAGAATATGCTGGAGAGGTTGCAAAACAAGGGGAACACTCCTCCATTATTGGTGGGAGTTAAGCTGCTTCAGCCACTCTGGAATGCAGTATGGTGGTTTCTCAGAAAACTGGGCATCAATATCCCCAAGGATCCAGCAATACCACTATTGGGCATATACCCAAAAGACACACATTTACACTCCAAAGGCTTTAGCTCAACTGTTCATAGTAGCATTATTTGTAATAGCAAGGACCTGGAATTAAGCTTGATTTCTCTCAACTGAAGAATGGATTAACAACCTGTAGTACATTTACACAATGGAGTACTACACAGCAGTAAAAAAATAAATGATATCTTAAAATTTTCAAACAAGTAGATGGATTTGTAGAGTATCATTTTGAGTGAGGTAACACAGGCCCGGAAAGATATACATGGTATATACTCACTCATAATAGGATTTTAGAATAAAGCAAAGTATATTCAGGCTGCAAACCCCAATCCATTTACCTACAGTTAGGTAACAGAAATACCTTAACAACTAGAGAATCACCTGGGAAAGGAAAATTGAGAATATCTTCTGAGTTAATTGAGATTATAACAGAGAGTGAGCAAGGGGAATTGGGAACAAATCATGATAGAAGGAGATTGTTGAGAGAGAGAAAGAAGCAAAAGAGAGGGAGATAAAAGATGGATATCTTGATAGAGGAAGCCACTGTGGGATTAGAAAGTAAAAGATGCTTTCTTGAGGAAGCCACTGTGGGATTAGAAAGAAAAAGATGTATTCTTAAACACATAAGTACAACTGACAACAACACAATGAGATTGATGTGGTAATAAGAAAAAAGCTCAGGAGACCTCAGTGCTACACAGCAAATCAGAAATGCTAAGAACTGGAGTAATAGTCTTCTCCAGAGAAGAGCACACCAATTGATTTTATACAATATCAAATGTCAGTTCTTTCTATTTTTTATTGATGAGCTGAAGTCTTGACAAATTGTCCAGCAAAGTCTTGCATTAACTCTGTAGTCCAATATGTGTGCCTTAAGGTTGAGATGTTTCTGAGTGTGAAGTAATCAGAAAAGCAGGAATATCAAAGAAAGATTGCAAATCTTATGACTGCATAATATGAAGAAAATACACATTATTTGTTTCTTTAATACACTCATTGCTGCATAAGCCTACATAGAAAATTTGGACGATATATTATTAAAGACTTTATTAAAACAAACAAAGAAAATAAAAAACAAAACAAAAACCAAATGATTTCAATGAGTTGTCTAGAAATACTTGTTTCTATAAAAAACAAAATAAAGGCTATGTACATTTGAAATAGGACCAAAATTTAAAGTTGGAGATTAAAATTATAAATAGAACCATTATCTAAGAGTTCTAAAAGCAGAAATCATTTGTGCAGTGAACACTAGGAAAGACTATTAAATAGTTTTCTCAGTGTGTATGTGTGTTACTGTTGTTTTAATTAAATGAAAAAAAAAGCTTGTCTAAACTCTCTGCATACTTTGTTCTGTATGAATCCAAAGTACCCAGCATCTTTTGGGTAAAACTAATGTTTACTGGTTTCCAATGCAGAAAAGTTTAGTTTCTTCTGGTTGGCATTTGAGATAAAAAGATAACTAAATACAATAGGTAAGGGAAAAAAAGAAAGAAAAGCACAAAACTATTACTAATATTTAGTGTTTTTTTTTTTCCCTACAAGTCAGTGTTTCTTTGATTTTCAAGGTGTCAGCTTGCTAAGCAAGCAATCTACCAAATAAGATCCATTTCTAGCCCTGAAAGCATGAGATGAAGGTATATGATTGTATTTAAGATAAACACTGGTACTCGGTGATTTGCTTACCCAAAGGCTTGGGTAAGTATTCGGTGTCTTTCAGTAGCCTTTATGAATTCATTCTTTCTATTCTGGCTACTTTATTTGTAATCTCAATGAAAAGTCAAACTTTGTTCTTATGTTCTTATTCTTGTATTTTTGAAAATTTTTGTCCACTTTCATTTTGAAATAATTTTAAGCACCCTAAAACATGCAAAATGGAACAGAATTTACTTATTTGTCCAGCTTCTGGAGATAACCATAACCTCATAATCAAAATCTAATATTCAAAACTGTTCTGTGGATATGGAGTTTATAGTGTCATCAGTCTACAGCCTGTATGTAATTTACAAAAATTCCATGGTTAAAGTTTCTTTCCAGCTCCAAAATTAATATTATTACAACTCTTCAGTTTTTTTTAACCATTAGGCAAAAATTTCTCCATCTGTTCTGCTTTAATTGTTAAACTTATAAGTAAATTTAGATGAAAAAAACTAGAAAGTTTCAAATTGCTAACTTAGGAGGTAACAGTTACACATATGACAATAATAGTTTTGTTGTGGTGGTAGCTGTCTTTTAGTTTTGTTGTGGTGGTAGTTGTCTTTTTTTAGTTGTTGCTTGTTTTAATAGGACCTTTCTCTTTTTTGTAGTTTGGTTGACTTAACAGTGCCTTATTAACTTGCCTGTGTCTTTGCCCCGGGCACAAACTAGAGCTACAAGAGGCTATAGTTACTACTAAGTAGCAAGATTTTTCTTTCAGAGTTAGCCTTCAGCTAACGCTTCTTTTATACAGTTTTTACCACAAAAGATTCTTGTCTAAGATCACCTGAGTGATTTATTCAGACTGCAGCTTCCCTCTGCTGGTGAATTGTGTATTTTTTTTCTGGAACCCCTCCTTGGGCAGTTTCACAGAAAACTGAAAATTCATCTCCCCAAGGTCCATCAATACTGCTACTGGGCATATAGCCTAAAGATGCATATTCGCACTCTAAAAGCATTAGATCAACTATGTTCATAGCAGCATTATTTGTAATAGCAAGAACCTGGAAAAAACCTAGATACCCTTCAAATGAAGAATGGATTAACAAACTGTGTTACATCTACACAATGGAGTACTACTCAGCAGTAAGAAAAAAGGATATTCTAAAATTTGCAGGCATATGGATGGATTTGGAGAATATATCCTCCTGAGCGAGGTATCTCAAACCCAGAAAGATAAGCAGGGGATGTGCACACTCATTAGTGGACTCTAAACAAAAAAGCAATAAGCAAAGCATGTCCAAGCTGCAAACCACAACCTCTATACAGCTTGGGATCTGCAATACCTTGGACTGACAGCCTGGATCCCACTCCCTCTAGAGGAACACCTGACTCAATCTTGATGTTGGGGTGAAGAAACTGGATCTGCCAGGAGTGGATGCTGAAATAAGCCATATTCAGATCTTGAGACTTCCTGTCCTTGCTGGGGAGGAGATAAAGAGATGTGGAGAAGAGAGAGTGACTGGAAGGGGTGGGAGAGGGAAGAGAGCTTGGACAAGGACATACATAGATAAAAAATATGACTTTATTCATAATAAAAAGTATTAATAAAAAGAATATAATGACTATTGTACAGAATGAAGTTCTCTTGATGATAGAAAATTTACAAAAGAAATTGTGAAAAAACAGAGAAGAAACCATGAATCAAGATTTAAAAAGATTAGACAGAAAACCTCCCTAAAATCTGGGTTCGGGACAGATTTTGCTTTTGTTTCCACAGAGGAAGAAAAGGTATGGATACCATCAACATTAACAAAGACTCAGTTTCTATAAGAAAAGCCTTAATAAGTGTTAAGGCGCCAAATATTGTGGAATAAACTCGTCACTAATTGATATGTTTTAAATAAGATTTATTTTGTTAGAATTATGAGCAAAAGAAGGTTTTAGCAACACGCCTAGCCACAGCCATACAGAGCCGCCGCGCGCCAAGGTCAAAAGTCCTGCCTTCCCTTCCGCCGCCGCGCGCTGGGCCAAAAGGACCGTACAGTCCAAAATTCCCGCTACACTCCACTGAAGTGACAATTCTATAGTTTATAAGGTAAACTCACAAACAAGTGTCCATGCAATGCAATGGTTCTGTTCTTGCTCTTACAAATAAATAAAAATATTCATCTTCAAAAAGTCAAAATACCCTAGATGTCTAGATGTTTAAAGCAGAAAGGAAGGCTATTCAGAAAAAAATTACAAGAAAAAAAATTAGGCCGATTGGTACCAATATTCTTTAGATGGTAAAAAACTCACTAATACCTGCATATCTTTACTTCTAGAAAAGTTGAAGTTACAGATCAATTAAAAATTAAAGCTGACTTTGGAGATGGAGTGTGGTTCTCTTCTAAAAATCTCTGTATTGTATCATATGAGTCACTTGATATGAAATAGAAAAATTAAAACAAAATTTAAGAAAAATTCTATTGCTACTAATCTCATGATTTTCTGGTTTTATTTTGACTATTAAAATTTTTACTTAAATAAATTTTATATAAAGATATAAGACTAATATATAACATTAAACTTTTTGTCATGATATTAATACTCATATAAAGCACAAATAGCTTTTAAAAGGTTTCATCTAGATAGGCTTCTATACATTTTTTTGAGTTTGAGTCAATATCAGTTTCTGTAGTGAGTCATAGAAATGCATTACTGTGTCCTTTGAAGTCTCCAAAGCAATGATGGGGACCAACAATGATAATTTCACATAGACTATGACAACACAACTAGGCTGACAAACACCAACCAGAGATTGTCTTTGGACTACAAACTGCTCAGGGCAGTTTAAGTTGGCTACCTGGGGTGATTCAGCCTCACAGATCTTTTTAAACAGAGCTTAAGACAAGCTCTGCATTTTCTTATTATGCAGAACCTGGAAAACAAATGATACAGCTACTTCTCCCTGGACATGAAAATCAAACCCCATTTTTTTTTTCAGAATTTCCTAAAAAATCTTACACCACAAGATAGCAGCAAATAAATTTAAGAGCATGATGTCACATTCCCAAGGGGTAGATTGAATTGTTTTTGGTCTTTCAGTGGGTTATAGATAATTGTCATTAATTAAAGCAATTGTTACAACTTATTGTTGGTGATGGTTAAAAAAATGCTGAACAAGAAAAATTAGATTCAGGATTTTTTAAAAAAATTAAAAATAAAAAAGATACAGATATAATAGGATTAAAGAGTAGACATTGAATCTATACTGAGGAAAAATAAGAACATGATAGGATAAAAGATTAGATTATTTAATTTACTTTTAAAAAGCAGATACTAGTTTTAATATTTTACATTGGATTCAATTTTTGCATATTCCATATAAAATACTGATACCAAGTTGAGGTTAATTTTATAACTGTACATATATTTGTACTCTTTTATTATAGGTAATTTGCTGATGCATCTCATCTAACAGTGTAATGCCAACTTCTTTTTTTGAGTTAGAAATAACTTTTATTAATAAAAATGAAGTCATTTAAATCAACGGGGCATAAAAGGAGCAGTTAATGTATATAGTGAATAACCTTAACAAAATACCAAAACAACAATAACAAAAAAAAGAATAAATAAATAAAAAAATCTCAAACATAACAAAGAGAACCCCCAAACCCAAAGCATGCAAAACTCAACCAAAAAGCAAATAACACCAAAAATAAATCTAACCAGTATTCTCTTGCTGCATATTTAACAGCACAGACATACAGCCTGTGGCTGGCCTTGGGAACATGATGCAAAGGCTGTCACTGATTGTAAAAAGCCTTTTCGAGCCAGTATAATCATGCCTTTTTGGGGATTTGGAGGTCAAGCCCTCACCAAACCTGTGGTTAGAACATGTTTTTAGAGCATTTTTTTGAAAAGCTTTTGATAAGTTACCACCCAATGTTGATTCTGTAATGTCTTGGCCACTATTTGAGTCTGTCAGTTAACATAGGCTTCAGTGTTTACTGGATACCCAACAAATCAGTGGGCTGCATCTGAATGCCCAAGAGCATCAAAGATGACTCAGAAGTTTTCTACAAGTCCTTTCTCAGGATCAGACACTTCAGTCTGGGGTGTGAAATTGAAGAATATACATTCACTTTACATATGGAGGAACAACTTTGTAACATGAGGAATGAGGGACTGCCATTGTTTATAATGCACTATATTCAGAAACAGTTGTGGATAACATGGAGTCAGCCTTATCACTGGAGTGGAGAATGAAATATGATTATCTTGGGTGTGGTCTCTCTGGATGATGTTGCATCACCGAGATAAAGCTAAGGACTCAATAAAGCTGGTTAATGCCCTCAACACTAAACTAATAGAAGAAGTCTTGCTCACCAAATCTGTACCCTCCATGTGGTACCTACTCAAAGGTGCCACTTGCTGTTAAATGCCAGAGTTCTCAGTACTTCTCAGGTTTTTCTGTGTCTCAAGCTCATTTTTAATACTTTCCTTTCTTCATGAATAAACAGACCTATGGATCTGATTGGGACTGGATCACCTGGAGGTCAGCTGGTATTTGCCTCACTGGTGAGATCACAGTTACTCTGAGGTGTCTTCTTCAGAGAAGGCCTTGATCTGATTGATTCAAGGGTGGAGGACTTCATGAGTCCAAGGTTTCTGTGGCTTTTTTGGCCTCCTCAGTTCTCTCAAGAGTTGTGTGTGACACTTAGTGTTCCTGCAGCGGAGTTTCTGTCTGCCCGGAGACTCTCATACTGGGCTGGTGCCTGTTCCATCTGGGACTGGAGATTTCTCACCTCATCTCAGAGACACTCTAGTTCTTAAAAAAATATTATTATCAACTAATTAGGATATAAAGAAATGTAAACTAGCATTTAGTCATTATAATCAAGCTTATAGTCATATTGGATATGTTCTCAAAGTCAGAGATATATTTTATATAACAAATCATTTTAAACACTTTATAAAACTATAAATTGTGACACTTAAAGTATTTTAATAACACAGATTCTTTTTATTTTTATGAAAATGAGACATATCTGCTCCTGGAAGCACCAGTCTACTTTAGAAAAGATAATGGGCATTAAAAAAAAAAAACTCCATATGCAGTTTACTTTCTTTGTGGGAAATCTAGCCACTGAGCGAGAAAGTGCTCTTGACTTGACTGCTGACAGTATGCTGTCCAAAACTGACAAGCAGAACATAGAAGAAAGAACTACTGAACCTTGCCAAGTCAAAGTAGAAAGGTCTTTAAGAATATCCTGTTTCACAAGTAAGTATATCAAATATTCTATGCCTGTAGGCTGATGACAGATGAACAGCATTGCAGAAGAACTTTGGGTGATTGTCCAGGCTTCAAGTTGTTTCTGTAATTTCTCACAATTTTTTCAGAAGCTGCTTGCTTGCACTTCCTGCTTAATTACTTAATATCATTATTATTTTCTTCTCATGCCCCTTAGTGTGTTGAAGACTACATAGTTATTGTTTTCTTAGTTGAAAATTTAATAAAGAAACTCACTAAGAGTTAAAATGTCTAAGTTTAAGAAAAATCAAAAGGTAGTTTCAGGTGGTAATATAAGTTAGATAAAATGGGAATTATGCACAATCTTTTGGATTTATCAAGATCAGGTAAATAAGAATTATTTTCTTTTAATTGGTCAGTTGTTAATGAACTAGACATTACTGGTGTAATTATTGCTTGTATAAAGTTATTGTACTTACTGTATATATGTTTTCTTATATTAATTATAACCTTTCTGTTTTGACTCAAAAGTGGATATGTGTTGTAGAAAGTTACCGGCCCATTTGGGGCCCAGAGGTTTTTACCCTGGCACGCAGCAGTTTGGAACCTAGTCCTGTATGGCTTTTGTCCCCCAAAGAAATGAATCAGACACTTATATTACTTCATGCTGTTTGGCCCATGTCTCAAGCACATTACTAGCTAGCTCTTTCATTTTAATTCAACCCATTTCTATTAATCTTTCCACCATGTGGCCCACAGCCCATGGCTCACCTGGATTTCTACATGCTTCATCTTTGGGGGACAGATGGAGACTGACTTAACTCCGCCCTGCTCCTATCTGCCTGTTCTCTGATCCTCCACACACTTCTATGGTGCTATGCATAGGCCAAAACAGTACTTATTATTATGCAAATAAACAGGAAATGCATGCAACTTCCAAAATTTAGAAAATGACAGAGATGACCCATGTCTGCCTAGACAGTCACCCAAAGTTCCTTTATAACATTGGGGCATCCATCTTCAGCCTTTATGGCCCAAAGTCTCTGTCATACCTTTCAGTGACACAGGAAATCTGACACAGTCCATCAGTCACTTCTCCTTGTGTCCTGAAGAATGTCTAGCAATGTTTTCTGCAAATCAGGAACCTGAAGGACCATCTTGGCTTGTTCTGTCCACATTCAAAGGTCACTTTCCTATGGAACCTGCATGTCCACTTTATATAGCATACTATCAAGCAGTCATTACCAGAACAGTTTCTTGTCCAGTGGCTGTTGCCACAAAATAAATTCCACATGAAGTTTCTTCAGTGCCCATCATTTTCTTGAAATACTTCGGTGCTGCCAGGAGCAGACCTGTCTCACTGTCCAGAAAAGTCTAATTTCTTAAAATATTTTAAATGCCATATTCTGCATGTCTTTGAAGTGTTTGAAGACTACCTATCTAATTGAAATACATCTTTGCATATATACAAAAACCTAACATGACTATAAGTTTGGTTATCATAGATGACTATTAATCTGCATTTCTCAATTACACATTACAATTTTAAATGAGTTACATCAGCATCAGACCTTAATCTAGAGTAGGAAAATACATACAGCATAACAAAATTGACTTTAAGTTTATATCAATGAATCAAAATCCACTTATCTTTTCTAATCATTAATATATCATATCCTTCTCCCTCCCTTTTTTTAAGATTGACTATGACCATTAACCATTTATAATGAAAACAAGCATTAATAAGTAATATGTTGGGGAAATTGGATGTAGCTTTCTTTCCTTTACTGATTCCTGCTTTCAAAGGATATTGATCTCATGGGGCTTTGAAGTTGGATCATCTCAACTGGCCATCTTGGAAGCTGATCTTCCCATCAGAGAATTTCAGGTGACCTAATGTTCTCTGTATGTTGTAAATAAAGTACTGTTTTGACCTATGCATAGCACCTTAGAAGTGGGTGGAGGATCAGAGAACAGGCAGGTAGGAGCAGAGTGGATTTAAGTCAGTCTCCATCTGTCCCCTGAAGAATCCAGGTGAGCCACAGGCTGTGGGCCACATGGTGGAAAGATTAATAGAAATGGGCTGAATTAAGATGAAAGAGCTAGCTAGTAATGTGCTTCAGACATGGGCCAAACAGCATGAAGTAATATAAGTGTCTGATTCATTTCTTTGGGGGACAAAAGCCGCCATGGACCAAGTTCCAAATCTCCACCACAGACCAGGTTCCAAACCACTGTGCAACAGTGTAAAAACCTCTGGGCCCCAAACAGGCCAGGCAACTTTCTACAAAATATGGCACCCAATATGGGGTGAACAACCGCATAAAGCCTGAGAAGGGTTAAAAAGCTTAAAGAGTGTTCTAGATCACTGAAACAGCCAAAAGCAGCTTTCTGAATTGCATATTTGAATTGATTTATGGTACAGAAACAGTGTGGTATTCAGGCTTGAATTTAAAAATGGCACCTACGTGGCACACAGCTTAAACTCATACGTTTCACAGAAGGCTTGGCACAAGGGTGATTGATTTAAGGTGTCTGCTTATACTGAATAGAAAGGAAACAGTTTAAAAATGTTTTTCTTATAGCAGCATTTCCTGACTCCACTCTCTTTGCTGGCAGCAGCAGAGTGGGGCTGGGTCCTCTGCCATATTGAAATGCCGCCAAAAGGGGCAGAGTCAGCAATTAAAGAGATACCAACATTTTAAAAGCTCTTTGGGTTGGAAAATGATTAAGAATTCTCAATAAGACAAATTTACACTCACAAAACCTCTAAACGGGGTACAATGTATGTAAAATACACATAGGCTTCAGAAAGAGAGAGAGAGAGAGAGAGAGAGAGAGAGAGAGAGAGAGAGAGAGAAGAAAGCCCTTGAAAAAGGAGAAAAAGGAATAAAGATAAAGTGCACATAAAGATGGCAGATAAACAAAGAGTCTGGATTATGGTTATAGTGTGTTCTTTTAATTTTTTAACTTTTAATGAGCTAACTGCAGAAAGACAATTGATTGCTAAGGCTCCTAAGTTAAACAAATGCATATACATTAAAGATATCTTGACTTTAAAATCTGCTTATAAGAATATGTTACTTGGGAAAAGAGTTTCTGTTCTTGTCTCCATTGAAGATCAAAACCTGTGGATTGGTCTTGGCAAATGGAACCATATTTGGATATTGTATATTTAATATACATATGACTATATAATATTATGCCTGATAGGAACACATATGTATTGATGTATGTGTACTTTTGAGTGAATGTGCAAAGAAAAGAGGAAATGCTGGGGTTCCTAGTCTATCAGTATCCAACTTATTTCCTTGAGACAGGATTTCTACATAAATCTGGAAGTAAGTTTATAACCAGCAAGATTCAGTTGCCCACTTTTTTTTGTCTCTGATGGCCCTGGGGCTATAACTTATTCTTTTTGTTAATTGTGAGGTTATAATTTAATTGTCTGGCAAACATTTTTTTCCTACTGGAGTCAATGTTTCTCTTCTCAATGCTGAGATTTTTAGCATGCTTGATCCTCTGTATGTTTTATGGAAGCAATTGTAGATGCCGTGAGCCCATGTTTGAAAAGTCTTGCCAAATTATTTGCATTATCACCCTTGATAAGTCATGCTTATGATTTTTATTTTCTTTAGAGTTATTGTTAACTTATCAGCATTTTAAATTCAATTTACTGTTTTTCTTGATAAATACAAAATAAAAAAAAAAAAACAAAAAGGAAAAAGAAAAGCAAAAAAAAGAAAAGTATTGCCATTTCCATAAAATTTTTACTGCAGATGTTTACTACTTCAGGTTCTTACAATCTTTGCTGTTCCCTCCATCATAAGGTTCCATAAACTTTATTGGAAAAGAATGAGAAATAGATATTCAGTTTAGAATTTAGCAATCTACAGTATCATATTATTTATACTTTGACCAGATATAAGTCTTTGTATTAATTATAAGCTACCACTAAAGGAAACTTCTATGATGAGAGTTGAAAAATTCACTAATTACTGGTTTTAGAGATGAGAATTCAAGGGAAAGTTTAACAATGCCTTTTAGCAGAGTTATTGTATTACATTCCCTTATAAGGTATCTAGGCGAGATAATCACAGGTTTTTGAGCTAGTTAATAGTACTAGTATTAGGCATGAGCTTCATTTTGCACAGGGTTGGTATATACAAAAACTCAAACCTAATGCCAAAAAATATATAGTTAATAATTTATGTATATACTAAACAGATAATTCTTATTGAAAACACTTAATTAAAATGTGATAGCATAGTTTTCATTCCTCCTATTTCTCCCATATGCACCACATCTCCTCTCAAACTTTTGGTCTCCTGTTCTTTAACTGTTACTTTTTAACATGCGCACACACACACACACACACACACACACACACACACACACACACACAGAGAGAGAGAGAGAGAGAGAGAGAGAGAGAGAGGGAGTATTTCAGGGCTGACCACTTGATATTGAATAATCTAAACAGAGAGTTTCTCTGTAGAGGAAGACTGTTTCTCCCACTCTCAGAATCCTTCTGTTTGTTCCTGTTTTAGAAGTATGTCCCCATAATTTTCTCCATTCTGGATTACTATGTCTATTAGTGTTCTGTTTACTAAAGCCTTGTTTACAAGTTACTAATCTTAAATGCATTCTATTGCTGTGCAGAAGTGGGATTGGAGCCTGAACAAGGGGATATATGTATAAAAACATAACATTTTTCATAATAATAATAATAATAATAATAATTATAAAGAAAACTTGTCTAAATACATATATCCACAGATAAGTCTCATTCCGAGTCTATCACAAATCATCTACAATATACAAAGACCATGTCAGAAAATAACAGCTGTTCAAAATAAAATAATGAGAAGACTCTCATTTGAATGCATAAACTTGAATATTAAAAACCCAAACAAAATCACAGGGTGATTAATTATAACCATCTGAAATTTAGAAATAGCATAAATGCTGTAGGATTATGCTCTTGTACATGGTAAATATTTGTCCCTCCTACTGTTTCACTAAAATGCTGATTAGCAGACAGAAAGTAGGGGTGGGACTACCAGACTAAGAAAACACTGGGAGGAGAAATAACAGAGCAGAGATGTCAGACAGATACACAGAAAGGGAGAAGAAAATAGCCTGAGAAAAAGTATTAAGCCTCTTTGCTAATCATGGATTAGTTTAAGAGTAAGAGTAAACAAGTAAGGTTCCTGAGCATATATTTAATATAGACTTTGTGTGACTATTTCAAATTACTGATCTGCATCTTGGAGTCAGGATGGGCCAGAAACTCAGACCATACATAAAATGTTAGAAACAAAACAAATTAGCATACTTCATAAAAGAGTGAGAATAATCTCACCCCATCAATAATGAAGTAGGAAATGCGTGTGTGCATTCATTACCTCTTACATTTTCAATTTCTATGATAAAATGCTCTCACAAAAGAGGACTAAGGGTTTCTTTTGGCTCACAATTCCAAAGTAAAATTAATCCCAGGAAAGCCAGGGGAGCACTAGCTGGAAGGAGCTATTCTTGCTGCATCCACTGTTCAGAAGAACCCATATCCCTTTTATTACATTGAATTTATTATTATTATTATCATTATTATTATATGTGTTTTTTACTCTCTCCACCTTCAAACTCAATCCTTCTTATTATATTCAATTTGTTCCTAACATATATATATATATATATATATGTTCCTAACATACATATATATATGTGTGTGTGTGTGTGTGTGTGTGTGTGTGTGTGTGTGTGGTGCGCACATGTGTTTCTGTGCGCCTGTGTGTATTTGGTATTTACATTGTGTCCTAACTTATTTTTTTCCCTCTAGTCCATGGGCCTAAACCCCCTAACCTACTTTTAGAATTGTGTATGTGCAACCTGAGTTTTTAATTTTATGATTTCTTTTTCTTTTATTATTATTATCATTCTCTGAATGAATAAATATATAAATACAAACTGTTGAGTATGTTTAGTGATATTCACACTCACACACAAACACACACACACACACACACACACACACACTCGACCTTTTGGAGTTGAATGACAAATTAATGGGGTCATTTCTAGTGATAACTAATCTTTTATTTTCTCAGCAGCCATTAATTTTCTGTAGGTTTGAGGCTATGTGTTAGGGTTAGGGTTATCCCCATTTATTTTAGTGTTGTTCTTGTCTTATTTAGGCTGTTAGATTGTTGAAATATCATCAATACAGCTTCTCTTTCCTATAAATAAGTACTGCCTTCCATCAAATTTCTTTTGGCTCACTGGGTAACAGTTCTTTTCCATTCTTGATGATGTTCTCTGAGACAGAAATGTCAGTATTATCTTATAGATGTATCACTTGGGACTTGGACCCCGTGGTCATCTCACTTGTATCATGAAATTTTACCAGTTGCTGATTTGTTGTTATTGTTAATGGTCTCTCTATATATTTCTACTATAATCTTCTGTGATGAAAAGATTATAGTAAAGCTACAGTTAGTGGATATGAAAACAAATATTGAAAGGAAAATCTTGAACTAAAAATGAGGAAATGGTGCTGCCCACTTTTAGGGTGGGTTTCCCACCCCAATTAACCTATTCAAAATAATCCTTCACATCCATGCCCAGAAACTGACTTTAATTAATATAATTTCTCATATATCCTACCTGGGCAATTTTCTCCTATGTAACTATAGACCTTGTCAACCTGAAGATTAACACTCATCATTGCAACATTGTAAAATATTTTTGAAAAATGGAGCTTTCTTGATTTATTGGCTTTTTGTATAATTTTTATTCAAAGTCCCCAGATTTCTATATTTCTAGCAATATCTTTTAAAATTAATTATAATACCAGAACTGTTTCAAAGAGAAATACTGACTAAAGAACCAAACAAAAGAAAGAATGCTGTAGATTATAAAAAAATCTAATTCTCATTAAAATTATACTATGAAAAATGCCAAAGAAATGTCTTCAGATTTACAAAATATAAGCAAAGTTTAAGGCTGAGACTTAAGTAAACTTTTAAGTTATTTTAGAAACTTTGTGATTTAAGATTGCATACATTTCCTCTATTCTTGTTGGAAGAAGCTGACTTCAAATTAAAAATTAATATTAACAACTATAGTTTGTAAGACATAATTTATACATGTTTAAATGAATTTAATTATAACACACTGCACTAATCTAAAATTAATCAGATGGAGAAGTTTTTTAGCTCTATTAACATATAGGATAATGAAATATATATTTGTGCTTAATATGCAGTCTGATATCATTGAGGTAATTTATAACATTTATGAATTCAATGGTAATTTGAAAACCAATTCATTTTAAAACAGTTTTTTGTTACTCAGCTTGCATATTAAAACTATCATAAAGATCTAATATCTACAAAAGTGACAACTCTTCTTTGAGAAATGAAATAAGGATGTTACTTTTTTCTATAAGCATTCATAGTTTTCTGAGCACTCTGCAATATATGTTACTAAGGAAATTCTGTTAAACATTTTATAGAAGCAAAGAATAGTCAGTAAAATACAAGGTCACTACTGCTCTGCTAGTGACGCCATTTCAAATTGTACAAATTGTTCATCACATATATTGCATGAAGAGAAACCAACTGGTTCAACAGACATCCAAGACCATCACTAGGTTTTCATCAGATCACTTATTAAAGAGCAAGAAGCTATATATTTGTGTTTCCAAATGACACATGCAGTCTTTGATGACCTGGTCCCTGGTTAGTATGGTCTACAATATCAAAAGTGCTTTTCATTAGGAAAGTATAAAAATAGTATTGTATTTTACAGCAGAACTCCAGATAGCATGTAATTTATTTCTTTGGTGAAATGAAAGATCTAAAATGACAGACAGAACAGGAATATGGCTCAGATTTTCAAAAGAATGTTGATGTCACATTATAGAACAAGATATAAGGCAGTGGAATATATTTGAATACAAGAGATGAAGATCTGAGTGCTACCCCCAGAATTTTCATAGTAAGAAGACTAAATCTATTCCTCCTAATTGTCCTTTGACCACCACAAATGTAGTGGCTTGCATGCCTACACACACACACAAACAGTGAGAGAGACAGAGACAGAGAGATAGAGAGACAGAGAAAGTAAACTATTTAAACTATCTTCGAATTGAAAATATGCTGTATGTAAAATATTTTTATTTAATGTAATGGTTGCCTCTCAGAAAAATAAAAGCATTCTTCCAGAGTATCCAACAATATTTGCAATCCCTTGAGTATTGCAAAGGTACTTTGAAGCAAATTTTTCAGTTGAGAAAAAGTAAAACATTACTATTGAGGCTTTAAAGAAATATTTATGGCATCACAAAAATATAAAGAATTCAAAAAATCATGTAGACTATATATATGCAGAAATGATAACAATATATTTTGTAAATATTAAGTGTAAACAAAGTCTCATAAGACTTGTAAACTAAAACAAAAAATCAAGAAGCACATGTAGCCTGTGGGCCAATGCGTTCTTTTTGGGTTATTTAAACTAACATGGGTTACCAGATTTTACCAGGCAACTATGGGCCTCTATACCATTGAAAAAAATCACCCTCCTTTCTTATCTACTAAATATTAACTGTCTATAAACTTTGAAGAAATGTGGGCTCATGAGCATTCTCTTTTTAACATCTTGCTTGTAAATTTTGAAAAAGATTAAGGTCTCTGACCTGCTCAGCTTGTCTTAGAAAGTTAATAAACTCAGTCATGTACAGATCTTCTTTAGGTAATCTAAGCTGGTGACAGCTCACAGTTGAAATGGCTATGAAGAGAATGCTCTATTTTATGATCAGTTGCATAACAATTCAATGACTATTAGAAAAATAAAACAAGATCTTGTGTCCAACAAAATGCTTTGTCTGCCTATGATTTAAGCAGTATCTATTTTTAGTCTAAGAGGAACTGTAGGACTTGTAATTTTATAGAATTGGAATTGAGGCAATAATGGAAGATTGTGATTAATGTCCAATTCTGAGTTGTCTTTGCTATGATAAATGATGTCCTATTATTCCAAACATTCAACAACATAGAATAATCACTTTTTATCAGTGTAACACATTGTCAAGACTCTAGCACCTAAGGAACCATATAAAATATTTAAGTATATGTACATATAAATTTTATTAAGAATCATACAACTACTCATAAACTAAAAATTAATTCCTAGCATATTTTTAAATTTGTATTTTTAGTATTGCAAAATATTAATATAGCCAGAAGGAAATGATTTCTTTAAATAGACTAATATTTCTGAAACTTATCTTTTCTGTTGTTCTTTGTTTTGACTATATAGTTACTTCTTCAAATACACTTTATTTCTTATACCAATGTAATCACAGTATAATGATAATTTACAGACATTTGGTAATCATAAAGTTTCTAATTTCTCATTCTTCTGAGTCTCTAAATAATCTTAAACCCTTTATTATCTCATTTTCTTTGAAGGTTGTGGACCTTTGGCACTGTGACTAATTTGATGGCTTCTGTATCTTCTGATAAGAATAATTACACTGCACTATGACATAAGCCTAAGCCATCATTTGGTTTCTGAAATGGATCATGTGTTACAGCCCCTAATGCCAACTCTGAATGCTCTTGGCATATATCCTTGATCTTAATCACAAAAATCTCTTCCAAAATCTGCCCAAAATAATAAATTCTAATGTTTCTTAAAATATTGATTTTGCTCAAGTATATTATCTTATTTCTTTAATCATAGTAATTATTTTAATTAGTTAATTATTTAATTTTAAACCTTGTTTTCAGGCTTTTTACTCCTCTCCTTGCAGTCCCTCCAAGCACTCTTGCTTGGTTTCAGCTCTAATCTACTACTCCTCACCTGAAATAGCATTGCCCAGGCCCCACATTGCCTACCTCCTAATCTATTTCTCATATATGATAGCATTGCCTAGGACAGTGTCTACAGCTTAGTAAAAATACCAAAGATAGTTAAATTAGACATTTGTAATTACATTACCATGTATACTTCTTCATATACTGTAACTAAATGAATGAGTATTCTTCCCTTGTCAAGTGGTAGTACCAATTAATATTATTACTTTTCTTTTGATACATGTAACATACTCCCTGAAATTAACATACATTTTTTCACATCTGCAAAACTTTGTTTTTATCTTTAATGCAGGTCAAAATAAAATGCTTCTTTTCAAATTATTCTAACTTACTTACACTAACATACTGTCTTCTGAGGACTCACAGCAATATCAACATTAGGCAAAGTAAAGTAGTTACTTAATGTTATAAAAAGCTTCTATGTAGGTGTTTATATTTCCTACAATTAAGTCATTTGTTTACATTTCTCCTTCTTCTACTCTACCACCCCTTGGAAGTTTGAAACATGTTTAATTTATGAGCAAGCCAAGTAAGTTGCAATAATACAGTTAGAGTTCTGTCAGTTCTTGCATTATGATTTACTAAGATATCTCAAGTTACTGTATTTTTTTTCTTCTTCTGCAGTGGTCATTAGTGAGGCAAAATGAGAAACTGTACCACATAGAAGTTTTATTTGCCTGTAGGGAAGAATGGGCACAGGTATATACTACTAATATTAGCAAAGACTATACAAGCAGAAGAATAGAATATTGAGAGGTTGTGGACTTTTTCAATGGATGCAACTAAAGATCAGGGAAATTGTGAGAAGAGAAGAATAAGCAATGATAATATTGGAAAGAATTTAAGGTTGCCTATAATTAAAGGAGAACAGAGAATCCAGACTTCCATAGTCTTCTGACATTCAAACCAACCAAACTTTATTTTGTTAGTTTCTAGCAATGATCTGTCTTAATGACAGATGTTTTAATATTATACATTTGTAATATTACTTATGCAAAAAAACCCTTTTGAGCTATATAAGTCACTAAGAGTATAAAATGCTTTGGTCATTGAAATTTAAACATGTTAAACAATCAATAGAGGCAGTAAACAATATAAGACTACTTTTATTAATTTGATTGATTTCCCAGATAACTAACATTAATAAGTTACAAATTCCAAGGTTCTTTTCATGCATCAAAAGTTTTTAAAAATAATATTTCAATTACCATCATCCAAAAGCATCAGTTCCAAGGTATGTATAAATATTTAAAAAATAAATCTTCATATCTTGATTAATATTTAAGGTTTACAACTTAATAGCATTTTTATCTATTAATGATACTAAATGATTTTGCAAGGTTAATGAATTCTAATATGAATGCCATTATGCTACTCTCTTTGCTTCTCACTATTTGATGAAGAGTAAAATCCAATTGATTAAACCTCAATATGAGACAAAGCCATGATGATTTCCTGGTAATTGCTAGTTGAGAATATTACACAATAATTGGTCAAAAAACAAAATATGGGTTTGATTGCACAATAGAGAATTTAGTAAAATGCCATGAATCCTATGTAAGAAGAAAATTCAGTATCTGAAAAACAGTAGATACCCCACTGTTAGAACCCCAAGTTCATGTTAATTCAAGTGGTAGCAGTGTACTCATGGAACTACATGCACTATTACTCTCAAAAAATTAATTACTTTAGACTTATCCAGTACCATGTCTCAAAGACACAAATTGCTAGAGAAACCAATTAAACACAACTAAAATGTTTAGGATGTTTAGTTTGTCCATGTATTTAAAAATTGTAATACCATGTACCCAAATCATATTCTTTCCTGATCCATATGTGCAAAGCATAATTCTTCTGCTCATAATGAAAAGAAAAACACAAGATGAGTACAATTTATATAATTTAAGAAGATGTTTATGTATGGAACTGGTGAATATAGTATAATGCTAAAATTTAATAGTAAGGTTGACAGAGACTTGGATTTCTCTCATAAGTTTCAATTACAAAGAAAATTTATTTTAAATATACATTATATAAAGAATGACCACCAAATAAAAACATTTAAACATAATGAGGAAAAATAAGAATAACATTGATGACAGTATTTAGTGAGTAGAAAAAACTACCAAATTGATTATAATCTCATAATCAAAAGGTAGAAAGGAAAATATTTTTTTCCAAGTCATATCAGCTGAATATAATCCATATTGAATACAGATACAAAAATGATCATAGTTATAATATTTATAACACACATCATTGGTGGCAGTGTTTAGATTTACTCTAACCTCAACACTTGAAAGACTGGCTGGCAATTAAATAATAAATTAAAAATATGTAAATATTTATGTCTTAATATAATTCTATCTTTTAAAAAAGAATTTATTTCTTGGTGTGGGAAAAATGGATCAGCAGTTGAGAGCACCTATTATTTTTACAGACAACTTAGGTTTGATTATCAGTATCCGTTTGATGGCTACCAACTATCTATGTTACCAGGTCCAGTATAGTCACTCTCTTCTGGCCACTCCTGGAACAAGGCACAAGCAAAACATCAACACACATAAAATATGAAGAAAATAAAAACAATAATTAAAAGAAACTACTTTGTATCTTTAGGACCAGGTAAAATTTAAGGTAAATATGACATTTAGAGGTAAATCATCATTTGAGATGTTTGGAAATTTTCTTCTTTTTTATGATTGTCTTTTTTATTTATATATTTATTATTTTACATCATGCACCCATTAAACTCAGTTAACAGGCCTCTCAGATTCATATTCACTCTTATGATCTCCTCATTTTCAAAAACACCCATTCATGAGTCACAGTAGTCTTCCAAAGTAGGCCTAGAAATTTTTAAACATCTGGAATTATTTTTTCCATAACCTCCTTCTGGACTTGTTCAAGAAAGAAGTCTTTCTAATGGTTGGCCAGGTCTCATTGTCACATCTTAGCACGTTGACTAGTTTTGTATTTCAGCATGGATTATTGCTATTTGAAAATAGAAGCTTCTCTGATTAAGGTTGATAAAGTCCCAGGACAGGAAATATAAACATAAATACTTAGTAATTTAATTGCATGATCATTCTATATACTAATAATAAATGAGAGGTTCAAAACTATGTCAGAAAATCACTAGCTACACCACAGCAGTCATGCAAATTTTATTCTAGTGGTCAGCCAGTGAAGGTTGCACTGTAGTAAATGATTTCTTCTCTTTCATATGTACCTATCAATAACAAATAATCCAAGGATTGGCCATAATAGGGAAAATAATGTAGGTATGTTAATTATTTGTTTTGGATGACTATTTTACTGTGAAAAAATAATTAAAGATAAAATTTTATGGCACTTAGTTCTTTAATTCCCATTATATATAGCAGAATTAATTTCTTCAATAAGCACTCTTAAAGAGTATATTATGGAGAGGTAACAAATATCTCAATGGTTAAGACCATTTCTCATCCACAGAACACAGTTAGATGACCAGATCTGAACCAATAGTACCAAATAATTACACAAACACTTATATTAATTACATGCTGTTTGGTTAGGGCTTAGGCTTATTACTTGCTAACTCTTTCTCTAAAATTAACAAATGATTAGTCAAGTAGCTTAGTTCCCTTTCTCAGAGCACATTTTCATCTTTTTTCCTCTGTGTCTGCCTGGAATCTCTGCTCTTCTCTTCCTCTTCCCAGGGGTTTATTTTATTTTTTTTAATTTGGTTGCTCAGTTCATACAACCTGTCTGCCTTCTGACCAATCAGTGTTTTAATAAACCAATAGGAAAGACAAATACTTACAATGAACAATAGTATAATCCTTCAGCATATCACAAACTACTGTTTTGTCCTTAGACCCTGGCATGTGACATTCCAAGAAGAGAGAGGATAGCAGCATTGGAAAAGATGCTATTGGAAATCAAGTCAGGCAGTGAAATAAAGAACATAAATGATAATCATAGGTTCTTGTTTGCACCACAAGGCAGAGATGGCAGAAACACCTTTGCTCCCTAAACAGCAATAGCTTGGTCTTTGTTTCCATTGAGATCATTCCTTGCTTTCCTTGGGCTGATCATGCTTCTCCTTTAAATATCTTTCATTTCTGCTGGAAACATTTATAACTTTTTATTCACAACATTGCTAAACATGTTAATTATTATATTAACTAAATACTGTTATTTAGTTAATGTAATTAAGGCAACCAAACCCTTTCTGAACACTAATTTGATAGCTCATCTTAATATGTAAATACTGGTTGATGATTGATAATATTGTATGAAAATTTTAATATATAGCCTAACAAGTTTATATTATTGCATTCTTATAAAAATAATTCATTGTGATTCACAAAAAGACATTCTTTTCCATTTGTACAATGTTAACATGTTGTTATCATTGCTCTGCAACTCGTGTTTGATGTTCCTAAAGTTAAAGTCATTTTCTATGGCTTCCTTGGGAATAGAGATTTCTTAATCTGATAATTAATGTGCTTTGTCATTTCGAGGAAGCTGTCAGCTCAAGCTGTCGGAATAGTGCAAAACAATATGTCTGCTCTGTTACTTTCTTCTAAAACTCAAATTAAACATAAATTTGATTACTCTATTCTATCCCCAGTGTCTCTTAATTTTTATTTTCTTTCTTAACTTTGATTTTGTGTATGTTAAATGAATATAATATTTCTACACGTATTCTCTAACTGACTAGATAACATTTCTGATTGTATAAATAACCTATTAAATATGGAAGCTGTCATGGGTCATATTACATATGAACAATTTTTTCAGTTATCCATTAACATATTATACAGGTTTATTTTATATGACTTTCATAAAGTTTCATAATTGCTTTCTTTTTAGAGCAAATGTTTCTTTGATATCAAATTTCACATGACCTCACATTCTTGATGTTTATCACATTCTGGTGGATCTTTGCATTAAGGATGATTTTCACTTGTTGTAAACTTTGCTTGTATTGAAAGCCAAGCACATTTTAATCTACAAGAAATCTCAGAGACATGTTTAATAAGTGTTACTAAAAAGAATATTTTGTTTGTTCTACCAGACAGAGACTCAATTGAGAAATAAGGAGTCAAACATAGGTTATGATACAAATGGATTTAATAGATATCCACAGAAGCTTCCATCCAAATACAAAGGAATATACATATTTCTCAGCTCCTCATGGAACTTTCTCTAAAATTGACCACATAATTGGTCATAAAGCAAATATCAACCAATACAAAAAAATTAAAACAATCCTCTGTAACATATCGGGCCACCAGGGCCTAAAGATAGAGTTCAACAACATCAAAAAACAAAGAAAGCCTACCAACTCATGGAAACTAAACATCACTCAGCTGAACCACCTCTGGGTCAAGGAAGAAATTAAGAAAGAAATCAAAGTCTTCCTAGAATTTCATGAAAATGAATCCACAACATACCCAAACTTCTGGAACACAATGAAAGCAGTCATAAGTGGAAAATTTATAGCAATATATGACTATATGAAAAACCTAGAGAAATCCTACACTAGAGAACTAACAGCTCAGCTGAAAGCCTTAGAACAATTAGAAGCAAAATCACCTAGAAGGAGTAGATGGCAGGAAATAATCAAACTTGGAGCTGAAATCAATACAATTAAAACAAAAAGAACATTACAAAGAATCAAAGATTCAAGGAGTTGGTTCTTTGAGAAAGTCAACCAGAGAGATAAACCTTTCTCCAAACTTTCTCCAAACTAATGAAAAAGCAGAGAGAGAGTGTCCAAATCAACAAAATCAGAAATGAAAAGGGGGACATAACAACAAATACTCAGGAAATCCAAAGAATTATCAGATCATACTTCAAAAATCTATGTTCCACAAAAATGGAAAACCTAGAAGAAATGGACAGCTTTCTGTACAGGTACCATTTACCAAAATTAAATGAAGAATAGATTAGTAACCTAAACAGCCCTATAACCCTTAAGGAAATTGAAGCTGTCAAAAGCCTCCCCAAAAATAAAAGTCCATGTCCAGATGGTTTCAGTGCCGAATTCTACCAGACATTCAAAGAAGAATTACTACCGTTACTCCTCAAACTATTTCACACAGTAGAAACTGAAGGAATATTGTCAAATTCCTTTTATGAGGCCACAATTACCCTAACCCCCAAGCCACTCAAAGACACAACAAAGAAGGAGAATTACAGAACAGTTTCCCTCATGAATATTGATGTGAAAATTCTCAACAAAATTTTGGCAAAACCTATACAACAATGCATAAAAGATATCATCCACCATGACCAAGTAGGCTTCATCATAGAAATGCAAGGTTGGTTTAACATATGAAAAAAAATAAATGTTACCCATCATATAAGTAAACTAAAGGAACAAAACCACATAATCATATCCTTAGATGCTGAAAAAGCCTTTGACAAAATCCAACACTCCTTTATGATAAAACTTCTGGAGTGATCAGGAATACAGGGACAATATCTCAATATAATAAAGACAATCTTTAGGAAGCTGAAAGCCAGCATTAAACTAAATGGAGAAAAACTCAAAGCAATTCCACTAAAATCTGGAAATAGATACGGATATCCTCTCTCACTTTATCTATTCAATATAATTCTTGGGGTTTTAGCTAAAACAATAAGAGTAAGAAAGGAGATTAAGGGGATAGAAATTGAAAAAGAAGTGAAACTATCTCTACTTGCAGATGATATGATTGAATACATAAGTGACCTACAAAGTTCTTCCAAGGAACTTCTATGGCTGATAATATTCAATGTAGCAGGATACAAGATTAACTCAAAGAAATCAGTAGCCCTTCTATATACTAAAGATAGAAGAGCTGAAATAGAAATAAGGAAAACATCAGCCTTTATAGTAGCTAAAAATAATATTAAATACCTTGGAGTAAATATAACCAAAGAAGTAACAGACATATTTGACAAAAATTTTAAATCACTGAAGACAGAAATTGGAGAGGATATCAGAAAATGGAAAGCTCTCCTATGTTCCTAGATAGGTAGGATCAACATAGTAAAATGGCAATTCTCCCAAAAGCAATCTACATATTCATGCACCCATCAAAATCTGAACACAATATTTTTTGGACCTTGAAAGAACAATACTCAATTTCATTTGAAATAACAGGAAAGCCAAGATTGCCAAAACAATTTTGTTCAACAAAAGAACCTCAGGAGGCATCACTATCCCTGACTTCAAGTTATACTATAGAACTACAGTAATAAAAACAGCATGATACTGGCATAAAAACAGATTTGTGGATCAATGGAATAGAATTGAGGATCCAGACATTAACTTAAAAACCTATGAACACCTGTCTTTGACAAAGAGGCCCAAAATATTCAGTGGAAAAAAGATAGTATATTTAACAAATAGTGTTGGCATAGCTAGATGATAGTGTGTAGAAAAATGCAAATAGATCCAAGCCTGTCAAGCTGCACAAAACTAAAATCCAAGTGGATCAAAGTCCTCAAAATAAACTCATACACTTTGAACTTCATAGAAAAGCAAGTGGGAAATACACTTCTACTAACTGGCACAGGCAACCACTTCTTAAATATAACACCAGTGGCACAGGCAATAAGATCAACAATCAATTAGTTGGATGTCCTGAAGCTGAGAAGCTTCTGTAAATCCAAGGACAATGTCTATAGGACAAAATGACAGTCTACAGAATGGGAAAAGATTTTCAACAACCCTACAAGTGATAGAGGATTGATTTCTAGGATATATATAGAACTCAAGAATCTAGAGCCCAAAAAATTGAGTAACCCAATGAAAAAATGGATTTAAGATCTAAAAAGGGAATTCTCAGCAGAAGAATTATAAATGGCTGAAAGGCACTTGAAAAAGTGCTCATCATCTTTAGCCATCAGAGAAATGCAAACCAATACAACTTTGAGATACCACCTGACACCTGTCAGATTGGTTAAGATCAAAGACACAGATGACAGCCTATGCTGGAGAGGGTGCGAAGCAAGGGGAACACTCCTCCATTGCTGGTGGGAGTGAAGCTTTTTCAGCCACTCTGAAATGCAGTATGGCGTTTTCTGAGAAAACTGAGAATCAGTCTCCCCAAGTACCCAGCAATACCACTTCTGGATTTATACCAGAAAGAAGCACAGTCACACTCCAATGGAATCAGCTCAACTGTGTTCATAGCAGCATTATTTGTAATAGCAAGAACCTGGAAACAACCTAAATGCCCTTCTACTGAAGAATGGATTAACAAACTGTGCTACATCTACACAATGGAGTACTATTCAGCAATAAGAAAAAAATGATATCCTAAAATTTGCAAGCAAGTGGATGGATTTCGAGAATATCCTGCTGAGCAAGGTATCACAAACCCAGAAAGATAAGCAGGGGATATACTCACTTATTAGTGGACTCTAAACAACAACAAAAAGAGGTTTATTGTACTAAAGTATGAGTTGATTCCTCTTCTTTCACACATCATCTTTCAATTGCCTTTTAGCTTGGAAGTAGCATTTTATGAATTCCCCTACCAATTTTGGAAATTTGGCTGGTCTAAATTTGTATATACACCCCCACTGTGAGTTCATATGCACAATGACCAAGCCATGTCAAGTTAATAAAGATTTTTTAACTTCTGTAGTATAAATTTTTCTCCACATATACTGACTCTGAGCTTTTTGTAACGATGGTGGCATATATATGTTCCGTTTAGATTAAAGAACTCTACAGTCTCTAATTCTCTTCATATTAGCCAGTTGTGTATATAACACCACAGTCATGGACAGAGAGGTAGCACGAAGTTAATTCAGTAATTTGAATATGTTTGTGTGTGATATAATATATATTATAAAGTTGGGAGAAAAATTGATCAGGGACTCAAAGAAAAAAAATGAAAGAGAAAATGGGAGGAACTTTATTTGATTTAAACACACATGCAGGACATTCTCAATTAACTAAATAAATAATAGAATAAATACAAAAGTAATATTTGCCTATTTTTATTACTTTGGAGTTTGTATTTGTTCCTATGAGTTTGTGAACAGTAGTACTGCTAAGGCCAATAAGTGATGTAGTTTTCTATTGGCTAGAATCACTGATAGCTGTAAGTTGCCAAGCCTGAGTGCTAAGAAATAGTCAGGCACACTACAAGAGCAATAAACACCCTTAATTACTGACCCATATCTCAGCTCAAATATTTTCAAATATAAATTAAAATGTAAATTTAGCACTGTAAAATATTCAAAGACAAATGGCTGGACACACATCAGAATATACAGTACTAAGAATATGGTTCAGTGTGTAAAGTGTTTTGCAAGCATGAAAACATGTTTGGATACCCTTCAGGGTGTATAGGTTTAGCACTTTTGACATCACTGTGTACTTTCAGCACTGGCAGGGGTTGGGAAGTTGTGCGAGTCAAAACAGGTATGTCACTGGATTTCACTGGCTAGATAGTCTGGTAAAATTGTTGTTTCAGAAGGGATCATGTATGAGATCATATCTCAAAAAAGTAAGGCAGAGAGATACTGAAGAAGGAATCCAGTGTTAGCCTTTGGCCTCCATATACATGACATCATCCATATATGCATGTACATATATCTCAACATGAACGCACAAATAAATTACCAAATAAATGCACACATATGGATATATATGGATATTAATATTGATAGCAACAAGAATCAGAAGAAATTCAATTCTAACTTGCATAACATAAAATATATTAGTTATTTATAATTGAGTTAAAAGCTGCCTAAGTGAAATACATAAAATGGAATATCATCATTAAATTTTAACAACTTTACTTTTAACATTGCCTCCATTTCATTTGATCTTTTTTGTTACAAAACTTTGATTTGCAAGGTAAAGGAATAGTTGATGCCCATGACCTAGGCTGCCACCTAGGTTCATAATGTAATTTGTGGTCGGTGCTATGGCTGAAGGCTTTGTTGATATCCATGGTCTTTGCCATGAGAAACCATGAGGAAGTCTATAGTCAATGCTACCACTGACTGTATTGATGCCTGCAGACTCAAAGTTGAGAATGAGAGGCATAAAAGTCTTCTGTGACAAGCTCCCACTTACCACACCACATCCTTTAAAAACATAACTAACATTCTAAACAAGGAATCAATGAAGAGAATGTTTAAATAATGCTATAAAGATGCTGAAGAGTAGTTGTTCAGAGCTGATGGCTTTTAGCAGGGGTGGGGATGAGTAAAGACTCAGTTTTCTCTAAAAATGTGACCACTGGAAGTTTGACCATGCTTCAGGGCAATACAAACTGAACTTGAGTTTTGTTTTTCTCTCTTCTTCTCTTTCTTTGGGGGAGGTAACAAAGAAAACAGAGTAGACCTAGAAAGATGAGGAAGGGAATGTGATCAGGAGGCATTTTTATAAAACTCTAAAATAATAAATGAAAATATTATGTTGGAAAAATAGCTATTCATACCATTTGTAATCCAAGCATTTGGTAAATATTACTCATTCATGAGTTTATTCATTCTTAAAATAATATTAACAATTATTGGATATATTGATTTCTAAGTACTTCCTTAGTCATGTAATGATATGCATTTGTGATTTTTTCCAAAACATCAAACACATTCCACAATTCCCTGAATTCATTAACCTCCTATCTCTTAACAAGTACACCATTTGCACAAAATCACAGTTTAAAGGCAATTTATATGCAATCTAAGTAATGTGGAGAGTGAATCAATTATCCCAGTTAGTTATCTACCCTGATTAAACTCACCTTCAAGTTGCTCTCTTACTCAAATCATGTGATAAACATAGACAAATAAAGAATTCAGTTAAATACAATTCTAGTCATGCCTATATAATGCTTGGCTTACTCCATAGTAACAGGTCATCTGAGAGATAATAACTGGGAAGGAGTTAAAGTATATCATTCACAAAGACAGTGGAGTTTTGAATTCTAATTCTCATGAGAATCATATGAAGAATATGTTTAAACAGAACTCTAATACCCAGGATCTGATAAAAACTGATCTAAAGAAAGAGTAAGGACATCTTTCCTAGAAGAAGTACTGAACAAGAACAATTAGAAGATGTAGTCATTTGAATGAGATGTCCTCATGGTCTCGGACATTTGAATATGTGGAGCCTCTGTTAATCAGGATTTTAGAGGTGTGACCAGGTGGGAAGAAATATATCATTAGATGTGAGCTTCATGGATTCAAAGACTCACATCTTTATCATATTGTATTCTCTGCTTGCTGTTTGAATTTCCATTTGTGCATGCTCAGTGTGCTGCTCCGGTTATGTCTGCTTGCTGCCATACATCCCTGATTTAGGGGTGAAGGACTTGTATCCATCTGGAATCACAAGCTCAAATAAACTATTTCTTCTGTAAGGTATGTTTTCATGGTGTTTTATCACAACAATAGAAATGTAACTAATACAGAATATACAAAACAATAGATGCAGTCAAACAGAATAAAGTTCTGAGGTTCTAACACATGAAAGCTCGACAGTGAGGAACAAAATATATTGAGCATTTGGGTTTCAAAGTGTCTAGAAGGCAATAGTCTTAATGTTCTAATTATAAGAATCTGCTAATTATATCACAGGATACATAAAACACCCCCTTTACCACTTCACAAGGTACAAATGTGTTACTGTATCATAATGACATCTACAAATGTTTAAAAATATTCAGAATGTAAAAAGAGTGTTGAGTTCCAATCATGCTATCCATCATTTAGTAGATCTAATATACAGCCTGAGAAATTGTATTTCCATATATTCCCAAGTTAAGCAATGATGATTTCCTCAACATTATATTTGAAGAGTTATTAGCCTAATTTATTATTAGAGGATTTTCAATTCTGTAGCACAGTGAATAATTGTGGAATAATCACATAATTGCTTTATCTCTAGAAATTTACATACACGAATTGGTACTTATTCTATTCCTTGGTACAATATATGAGGTGACCAACCACAATTCTTTCTGTAAAACACTAAGCTATGTAATAAAATTTCGACTATACTTCTCTAATCTGCTATGTAAAACACGAAGAAAATGAATTATGCACTTGCCTAAAGTTAAGTCCTATTAAGAGAATGTTGATTAATATATATTAAAATTCTAAAAGCACTCCAAAGACAAGACATCTTTTAACTATTTCCTCAAATATTTAATATTATACATACTTGTTGAAAAAGATGGGAGTAAAAAGAGCCTAAAATACAATGTGCTGCATTTGTTTGAGTACTAATAAAGAAATCTGAAAGCAAGACACATCCAGCAACCATATAAAGAAAATAATGTACTCTATGGAGGGCCATTGCCTCTCTACTTTTACAAGTTATCTTATGGAAATGGTGATATTACCAGAGTTGGATTACTGAATATTGACAATACTCATATTCAAATGTAAAGATACTATTATAGATTTTTAAGGGCCATTCTTACTCAAATTTATATCATGCTATTTAAATGGTGTTCTCTACAGATAGTCAACAGTTAAACATGTATTTTATTTTATTTGTATACATGGCAAGATTTCAGTGTAAGCGAATTTACAGGGGACCAAGAAGAGGGCAGAAGAAATTGAGGCAGGAAAAAATATTAATGTAATTCACACTCTTGGCCAGAACATTTTAATAATATACCTGGTTGCTACATGTCATAAATTACTGAAGAGAAAATTTACAAATTAGCATATATCTAAGACATCTGACTTTATGCTGAAGGAAAATATAAAGAATTATTTCTCAGTGGTATCTATCTCTTCTTCACCAGATTTCATTTTCAACTGTTCATATGCGCAAAACAAAGGTAGAGATCTCTGCAGACCAAGCCATTTTAGTCAAATGAACACAAACAAAATAAAAATCTTTAGTGATACAGTTAACGTTTTCCATAAAATTAAAATTAGCTAACAAAATTAGAATCTTTAAAAAGTATTTGAAAATATACTATATGATAAAAAGATTAAAATTGCTCCTTTCTCTCTTTCCTTAAAACTTATATTGAGAGTGTTGTGACATTTTGGTCACCTATAGTTCTGAAATTTTTAACTGTGTGACTATTTAAAGAGATTGACAAATACAAGCATAACCAACTTAAATTGATCTGTACCTTCAAGTTGTATATTACAAATGAATGTGTATTAAGTTTCACTGGCTCTTTCACTTTAAACATTTTGAAAACAGTAAGATTGATATATTCATTTCCCATTTAATTTGAGGACTTTCAGGTTAAATAAACACATATTGGAAAGCCTTATTCATATATATAACTGATCAAATTAAACAAGAATTACTTAGATTCATTCCAAAATAACTTTCACACTATAAGTTTTCCTTAATAAACTCAAATAACAAGCACAATAACTTTCAGTTATTTCATTCCAAAATTAAATTTCAGAGTCCCACAAGCTCAGAATTTTTGATAATAAACAAATATAAAAATGAATAATTAACAACTTAAAAATTGACATACAAAGCTGTTCCTCTAGACACATCACTATACATAGCCAGGCTCAGAATTTGAGGACTTTATATGTAATTATAACAATTATTTTCATTTCACAAGCTGTTCACCATTTCAAGGATAATGAGTACGCAGTGCATAATATATTGATGTAATATTATGTAATGTTAAATTTAGTATTTGGAGTGCACTGTTAATTTTTTAATCTTATGAGTTTTTATTTTATTTATAAAATAAAGTCTTTTTATCCATATATCCCCATTTTCTCCATTCCCCCTCCCAACTCCTCCGAGTCATGCTTCAGCCTTCCTCCTCCACATTCTCCCATCTCCTCCAAAGAAATGCCAAGAAGTACCAAGGTGGATCACCTCAGCATCCACTCTAGGCAAGCCCAATTTCCTCATCCTAATATCAAGACTGGGTAAGGTGTTCCACTGGAAGGAATTGGCTCTGAAATGCCAGTCCATGCAGAGAAACACAGCATGATCCTCCCCAATGAAGCTCCACATGTTGGCAATGTCAGTGGACAGTTGCCTATCCTTGAAGGACCTAGTGCTTTTCCTGATGGTTTCCCGGTGACTGTCCTTGATTCAGTGAAATCCCCAGAGCTCCACCCAGCCATCCCTGTGAGAATGTTCCTAATAATCCCCATCCTCTTGCTCATATAGACTCTTCCTTGGTGATTCCCTGAATGTCTCTCTTAAGTTCCTTCTAGTCTCAAGCTGTTCTGGAATTGTTGCTTGCAGCATGGGAATGCATTGCTGTTTGTCTAAAGTCCACTAATGACTTCGTACATTCTGTGTATATTTTTCTGGGTTTGTGATACCTCATTCAGGAGAATATTCTCCAAATCCATACATTTGCCACCCAATTTTAGGATTTTTTTTCTGCTGATGTGTAGATGTACCACAGGTTGTTAATTCATTATTCAGTTGAAAAGCATCTAGGTTGTTTCCAGGTTCTTGCTATTACAAATAATGCTACTGTGAACATAGCAGAGCTAATGACTTTAGGGTGTCTTTTGGCTATATGCCCATTAGTAGTATTGCTGGATCCTTGGGGAGATTTATTCCCAGTTTTCTGAAAAACTCAACAAACTGCATTTCACAGTGGCTGAACATATTTACACTCAGACCAACAATAGAGGAGTGTTCTCCTTGTTCTGCATCCTCTCCAGCATAGGCTGTTGCATGTATTTTTTTAAATTATTTTATATTTATCAAGAAAAACAGTAAATTGAACTTAAAATGCTGATAAGCTAACAATAACTATAAAGAAAATAAAAATCATAACCATGATTTATCAAGGGTGATAATGCAAATAATGTGATACACATAAAATTACTTTGTGTTCAGCTTTCACTCTGAATTTTTTTTCCTATCCCTGTATATCCCCATTAAGGTCCCTTCCCCCTCCTGCCACATCAGGTCATTTTTCTTCTCCACAACTCCCCATCCCCTCCCTGGGCAGGCTGCAGACAGTCCCATGGTCCCACTGATCCAATAATGCTTAGTTCAGTCTCCACTCCTGGCAAATCCAGTGTTGTCCCCCCTGCCTCAAGAGTGAGTCGGGTATTCCTACAGGTGTAGTGGCATCCTAAGGGTCAGTCCAGGGTGTTTCTCATCCCAAGCTGTTTAGTGGTTGTGGTTTGCAGCTTGGGCATGCTTGGCTTTTTTCTTGTTAGTTTCTTTAGAGACCACTAATGAGTGAGTACATCCCCTGCTTATCTTTCTGAGTTTGTGATATCTCACTCAGGAGGATATTCTCCAAATCCATCCATTTGCCTGCAAATGTTAGGATATCATTTTTTCTTACTGCTGAGTAGTATTCCATTGTGTACATGTACCACCGTTTGTTATCCATTCTTCGGTTGAGGGACATCTAGGTTGTTTCCAGGTTCTTGCTATTACAAATAATGCTGCTATGAACATAGTTGAGCTAATACCTTTGGAGTGTGATTGTGCAACTTTAAGATATAAACCCAGAAGTGGTATTGCTGGGTCCTTGGGGAGACTGATTCTCAATTTTCTGAGAAACCACCATACTGCATTCCAAAGTGGCTGAACAAGCTTACACTCCCACCAACAATGGAGGAGTGTTCCCCTTGATCCACATCCTCTCCAACATAGGCAGTCATCTGTGTCTTTTATCTTAGCCAATCTACCAGGTGTTAGGTGGAATCTCAAAGTTGTTTTGATTTGCATTTCTCTGATGGCTAAAGATGATGAGCACTTTACCAGGTGCCTTTCAGCAATTTGTAATTCCTCTGCTGAGAATTCCCTTTTTAGATTTGAACCCCATTTTTTGATTGGGTTTTTCAAGGTTTTCGACTCTAGATTCTTGAGCTCTTTATATATCTTCGAGATCAGTCCTCTATCACTTGTAGGGTTGGTGAAAATCTTTTCTCATTCTGTAGGCTGTCATTTTGTCCTCTTGACAGTGTCCTTGGCTTTACAGAAGCTTCTTAGCTTCAGGAGATCCCACTTATTGATTGTTGGTCTAAGTGTCTGTGCCACTGGTGTTATATTTAGGAAGTGGTTGCCTGTGCCAATTCGTAGAAATGTATTTCCCACTTTCTTTTCTATCAAGTTCAAAGTGGCTGGGTTTATGTAGAGGTCTTTGATCCACTTGGATTTGAGTTTTGTACAGGGTGACAGGCTCAGATCTATTTGCGTTTTTCTACACACTTCCATCCAGCTATGCCACACCATTTGTTAAATATACTATCTTTTTTCCATTGAATGTTTTGGGCCTCTTTGTCAAAGATCAGGTGTTCATAGGGTTTTAGGTTAATGTCTGGATCCTCAATTCTATTCTATTGATCCACAAGTCTGTTTTTATGCCAGTATCAGGTTGTTTTTATTACTGTAGCTCTATAGTATAACTTGAAGTCAGGGATGGTGATACCTCCTGAGGTTCTTTTGTTGAGTAAAATTGTTTTGGCAATCCTGGCTTTCCTGTTATTCCAAATGAAATTGAGTATTGTTCTTTCAAGGTCCAAAAAATATTGTGTTGGGATTTTGATAGGCAGTGCACTGAATCTGTAGATTGCCTTTGGTAGAATTGCCATTTTTACTATGTTG